>JAVJIF010003823.1:0-77493 GCA_038442645.1 Agave tequilana
TGAAAATCACCTAGAGGGGGGTGAATAGGTGATAATGCTAACCAAAGGGCAATTTAAAAATTTAAAGCTATAACAATCACAATCAAGAATCACAAGATGAATGCAAGCAAGTAAGTATGATGAGCAAGTAATAAGTGCAAGCAAAGTAGAGTAATAATTGCAAGAATGTAAACCAATCGCAAACACAAGGATATGTTATCGAGGTTCGAGCACCCAGCTCTACTCCCCGCCTTCCCCAGAAGGATTCCGACCACTTCCACTATCACAAAGATCTCAAATACAATGGAGTACCCAACTCCTACAATCTCAAGAACAAGTAATTATCTTGGTAGTCAAAAGACCACAAACTATCTCTTTCAAATATCTCTTCCCTTACAAAGGTCCTTAGAGAATATTGAGTAGGAATGAAGCTCTTGTGTGTAAGGAGAAAAGAGAATTAAATCAGAGAGTATTTGAAAAATCCTTCAGAAAATCAGTGAGAAATTCAGCACAAAAACCAAGAAACAAGTCTCTTTTGAAAGCCTTAAACTTTTGAATTTTCTAGCAATAATTGTTGTTACCAATCTCTCCCCAAACACCCCTATTTATAGGAGAGGCTAAGGTTTAGGGATAAAACATATTTACTGATGTTTAGGAGGTAATTAGATCAAAATATATCCTTAAACGTATTTTTAAACACAAAAGACAAAAATAACAGCTCTTAAAAATCTGCCCGTTACTGTTCAAACGGCTACATCGGTCGACCGGGCCGGTCGACCGGTAGTACAAAATTCCGACCGTTACAGGTTATCGGTCGACCGACCCGGTCGACTGATACAAACTGTGACTCAAAATAAATATCGGTCGACTGCCCCGGTCGACCGACAGACATGCACACGGATACGTGCATTCTGCCAGGACCTCGGTCGACTGGTCCGTCGACCGGACCAGCCTGACACAGACTCGGTCGACTGTCGGTAGACTGCCGGTCGACCGGATCAGGTCAGAAAACGAAATAAAGACAGAATTTTGAGAAGAAAAATATTTTTAACAAAACTATTTTAAACAGGAATTCAGTATGTAATATAAAAGAAATTTGTAGAAGAAAGATTTTGTACTAAAATATTTTTGTATATTTTATAGGAAATAAACTAAGAAATAGTATATGCGCAAAAACGTGTGTGATTGAGCTTCAAACCTAATCTCTATTCTTTAACAAGCTATAAAATTAAAAATACAAACCTAAGGACCTCTGAGCAATCTTCACGTCTTTGAGCCATCCAATGCCTTGCTAGTGCCTTCTCTTCTATGATCCTTCCTTGATGAGCAAATTGCCTTCCTTGCTTTGTGGAACTTAGAAGTTCTTGCAATAGCTAAGCGAATGGTCTCTAAACATGGTACAAGACCTGAAACTCATCTTAGCAAACTTGTTAGTACCAAATAGCACTAATTTGGTTTGTCATCATCAAAACACAAAACAATTGGAGAGTGTAACCTCTTGGGCCAACAATCTCCCCCTTTTTGATGATGACAAAACAAATAGGCTATTAACAAAAATATAGGGTAGGAGAAAACTCCCCCTCAAATTATGCTATACATAAAACACAAGAATATGCTCTAGATACCAATAATTGAAATGATGCACCAATTATTTAAACCAATAAAACAAATATATAAAACACAATATATAAAACACAAAAATTGCTCTTGATACCAAAATACCAAAAACAACTAAAACACAAGAATTTATTTAAAACACAAAAATTCATAAAAAACAAAAAATATAAATTCATATGGAACCAAGACCAATGAACTACTTATTTTTGTCCATGTAAACTTATTCTCCCCCTTTTTGTCATACATCAAAAAGGGTTATGAAAAACATGTTTATTCAATAATACAAACATTAAGTTCTCCACAAATAAACGAAAATCTAGCAAAATCAAGAGGTTTAGTGAAAATATCGGCTAGTTGTAAATCCGTAGAAACATAATCAATATCTATATCACCTTTCTCAAAATGATCTCTAAGAAAGTGATATCTAATCTCAATGTGCTTGGTCTTACTATGTTGATTTGCATTTTTGGTCATGTGTATAGTACTAGTATTATCACAAAATATTTTTATATGATCAAAGTGCAAATCAAAATCAAGGAGAGTATGTTTCATCCAAAGGACTTGTGCACAACAAGCCCCCGCGGCAACATACTCCGCCTCAGCGGTTGAGAGAGCTACGGAATTTTGTTTCCTAGAGGACCATGAAACAAGACAATTACCAAGAAATTGACATGTCACACTAGTACTCTTTCTATCTACTCTACAACCCGCATAGTCGGCATCCGAATAACTAGTCATTGAAAAATCTATAGTTTTCGGATACCAAAGACCCATTCCAATAGTGCCCTTAATATAACGAATAATGCGTTTTACCGCAATAAGATGAGACTCTTTAGGACACGATTGAAATCTAGCACAAAGACACACACTAAACATGATATCCGGCCTACTTGCCGTCAAATATAAAAGACTTCCTATCATGCTTCTATATAATTTAATATCAACATTTTTTACCTTGTTCGTCCTTATCAAGCTTGGTTGTAGTTGCCATTGGAGTGTTGCAAGCCTTTGATCCTTCAAGCCCAAACTTCTTTACTAGCTCCTTTGCGTACTTGGCTTGGTTGATGAAGGTTCCGTCTTGCAATTGCTTGATTTGGAGTCCAAGGAAGAAATTGAGCTCACCCATTGAAGACATTTCAAATTCTAGTTGCATTACTTTCTCAAAATCCTTGCATAAAAGCTCATTAGTAGATCCAAAAATTATATCATCAACATAAATTTGCACAATTAAAATATCATTATCAACATGCTTAGTAAAAAGAGTTGTGTCTACTTTGCCTTTAATAAAATCATTTGAAATGAGAAAACTAGAAAGCCTTTCATACCAAGCTCTTGGAGCTTGTTTCAATCCATACAAAGCTTTATCAAGTTTAAAAACAAAATCGGGATGAACATGATCAACAAAACCGGGAGGTTGAGAAACATAAACTTCTTCATTAATAAAACCATTTAAAAATGCACTTTTTACATCCATTTGAAAAAGTTTAAAATTTTAAAACATGCAAAAGCTAGTGTCATCCGTATGGCTTCAAGCCGTGCTACGGGTGCGAAGGTCTCCTCAAAGTCAATTCCCTCAACTTGAGTGTAACCTTGGGCCACTAACCTAGCTTTATTCCTAATGACATTTCCGGACTCATCCATCTTGTTTCTAAAGATCCACTTAGTACCAATTATTGGTCTATCGTGGGGCTTAGGAACAAGGTGCCAAACTTGGTTGCGCTCAAATTGATTGAGTTCCTCTTGCATGGCAAGCAACCATATGGGTCCGTCTCGGCTTCGAGAATGCCTTTGGGTTCAAATGAGAAATGAAAGCAAAGTTACCACATAGGTCATGGAGTTTGGAGCGCGTTGTGACTCCTTTAGATGCATCACCCAAGATGAGCTCCTTAGGATGATTTGTAGCGTATCTCCAAGCTTTAGGAAGCGGTTGAGTGCTTTCCTCCTTATCCTCTTGAACTTCACCAATAGGGTCTAGCTTTTCTTCTTGAGCGGGTGAGTCCTTCAAGGATAGTCTCTCCATGTCTTCACCTAATGGTTCAATCTCTACAACATTCTCAACAACCACATTAGATTCTTCAAATTTAACATGCATGGATTCTTCAATGGTTTGAGAAGATCTAATGAAAACTCTATACGCTTTGCTAGAAGAGGAATATCCAACAAAGATAGCCTCATAAGCCTTAGCATCAAATTTACCCAAATTATCCTTAGTATTCAAAACAAAACACTTGCATCCAAAAACTTTAAAATATGCAACATTTGGTTTTCTAGAATGATACATTTCAAAAGAAGTTTTTGAAGAATTTTTGCATAAATAAATACGATTCGATATATAGCATGCGGTGTTTACGGCCTCGGCCCATAAATATTGAGGGAGGTCATATTCACTTATCATTGTCCTAGCCATCTCTTGAAGTGTTCTATTTTTCCTTTCTACAACTCCATTTTGTTGTGGAGTTCTAGGACAAGACGTTTCATGCTTAATTCCCTTTTCATCACAATAAGTCATGAAGAGTTGTTAATAAACTCACCACCTCTATCACTCCTTATTCTCAAAATCGGAAAACCCTTTTCTTTTTCAACTCTTTTTCGAAAAATTTTAAAATGAGAAAAAGTTTGATCTTTATTTTGTAAAAAGAAAACCCAAGTAAAACGGGAGAAATCATCAACCAAAACAAATGCAAATCTACTTCCATTTAAACTCTTAGTTTTAGTTGGTCCAAAAAGATCCATATGAATTAATTCTAAAGGCCTAGTTGACATGATATCCTTGATTGGTTTAAAGGAAGACTTGGTTTGTTTCCCAAGTTGGCACGCACCACAAATGCGGTCTTCCTCAAAATTCAAGTAAGGTATACCCTTCACCAATTCCTTTGAATTAATCCTAGAAATATGGTCAAAAGATGCATGTCCTAATCTTCTATGCCAAAGCCAAGAATTTTCATCAAAAGCATTCAAGCATTTAGTAGAACAATCTAAATTAAGCATGTCAATGATATAAACATTATTATCACGAAAACCGGTAAGAATACAAACATCGAATTTAACATCAAAAATCTTGCATGAGGAATCATCAAAAACAACTTTAAGTCCACGGTCACAAAGTTGACTAATGCTAAGCAAATTATGTTTTAAAACCATCTACTAAAACAACATTCTCAATAATAGGAGATGCACCAATTTGAATGTTACCTATACCGATGATAGTTCCTTTGGAGTCATCCCCGAAGGTGACGGTGCCACCTTCATGTACCTTGATAGGGTTGTGAAGTTGTTGATGTCCCATGTCATGTGTCATGAACAACCACTATCAAGGTACCACCGCTCCCTACGTCTTGGAGCTTTGGTGTGTACCTACATCAAACAATTTAAGACTTGATTTTGGTACCCACATTTTCTTGGGTCCTCTAGGGTTAGTGTCATGAACCCAAACAAGATTATTTGTTCTATTTAGTTGATCATAGCAAAACTTAGCTAAATGTCCATTTTTACCATAATATGTGCATCTATACACTCTACCATATTTAAAAGCATAGTGAGTGTGTGATTTGTGAGCATGAGCATTGTGAGCATGAGCATGAGAGGTGTTAGCATGAGAATTTTTAGCTTGTGAAGTGTTAGCATGTGAAGTGTGCTTTTTAGAAAACATGTTCTCAAGTTTCTTAGTATTGAAAGCACAATCATTTAAAACTTTTTGAAATCATTCATTTTGGATTTAAAAGAAGAAATTTCTTTTTTATCAATAATAGGAGATTTTGCCTTACAAGTACTCTTGTAGGCACAAAATTCTTTTTGCATGGAAATGAAATTAGAAGAAACATCATCTTTTTCTTTAGAAACAATGGCAAGTTGATTCTTAAGAAAAGCAACTTCTTTTTGTAATTTTAAGCATTCAAGTTTCTTATTATCATAAGTTTCAGAAAGTTCTACAAAGGCATGAACTAGAACTTCCTTACTTAGTTCATCATCTTCATCATCAAGGGATTGAGGGGTTACCTTAGGTGTGTTTGCCATGAAACACATATTAGCTTGATCCACCTCCTCTTCGGACTCGCTTTCCGAATCCCATGTTGCTTTGTAGGCTTTCTTCTCCTCCGGTTTCTTTGGCTTGAAGGAGGAAGTCATCTTCTTCTTGAACTCCGGACAATCCGTCATGATATGTCCGGGTTTGCGGCAATTATAGCAAATGATCTTCCGCTCCTCTTTGCCTTCGAATCTTCTCCGGAAGTTGAACTTGTTCTTTCGGTACAACCTCTTGACATTCCGCACAAGTAGAGTTAGCTCCTCATCTTCTTCTTCGTCTTCATCATCGTCATCATTGGTGGATGAAGTCTTGAAGGCTATGGATTTCTTCTTTGAAGTAGTGGCTTCTTCTCTTTCTTCTTCTCCATCTCATGGGTCTTTAGGTTCCCAATGAGACTAATGATGTCCATCTCATCCTTGTCGTTCAACTCCTTTAAGGTGGTGGCCTTGATCTCCCATGAAGAAGGAAGAGCCCGTATCACTTTGCGCACATTTTGATCGTTGGAGATGACGTCACCTAATGAAGAAAGACCATTTGTAATTTTAGTGAAACGAGTAATCATACAATCAATGGATTCATCATCAAGCATTTTAAATGATTCATATTGAGACCTCAAGAGATCTATCTTAGCTCTCTTGACTTGTGAAGTCCCTTCATGTGTGACCAATAAGTGTTGCCAAATCTCATAGGCGGATTGGCAATGAATTACCCGTGTAAGGTCATCCTCATTCAAGGCGGTTAATAGGGAGTTTTGGGCTTTGGAGTTAGCCTCATATTCTCTAAAGTTGAAGTCGGTCCAAGTGCTCTCATCACTATCGGGTGTTACATAGGGTTTAGTCAAGGACTTGGCTACTAAGCTACCCAAAGATTGCAAAAATATAGTCATCCTAACCTTCCAAATTGGGAAATTAGGCCATCAAATTAGGTGGGGATTTAATGTTGTCGGCCATGTTTACTAGTGATGAATGAATGAAATGAAAATGTTGATTAGCAATATTTAAGGATCTCTCTATGGATGTTAAGCCAAACCTAGAGTCCAAGCTCTGATACCAATTGAAAATCACCTAGAGGGGGGTGAATAGGTGATAATGCTAACCAAAGGCAATTTAAAAATTTAAAGCTATAACAATCACAATCAAGAATCACAAGATGAATGCAAGCAAGTAAGTATGATGAGCAAGTAATAAGTGCAAGCAAAGTAGAGTAATAATTGCAAGAATGTAAACCAATCGCAAACACAAGGATATGTTATCGAGGTTCGAGCACCCAGCTCTACTCCCCTCCCCGCCTTCCCCAGAAGGATTCCGACCACTTCCACTATCACAAAGATCTCAAATACAATGGAGTACCCAACTCCTACAATCTCAAGAACAAGTAATTATCTTGGTAGTCAAAAGACCACAAACTCTCTCTTTCAAATATCTCTTCCCTTACAAAGGTCCTTAGAGAATATTGAGTAGGAATGAAGCTCTTGTGTGTAAGGAGAAAAGAGAATTAAATCAGAGAGTATTTGAAAAGCCCTTCAGAAAATCAGTGAGAAATTCAGCACAAAAACCAAGAAACAAGTCTCTTTTGAAAGCCTTAAACTTTTGAATTTTCTAGCAATAATTGTTGTTACCAATCTCTCCCCAAACCCCTATTTATAGGAGAGGGCTAGGGTTTAGGGATAAAACATATTTACTGATGTTTAGGAGGTAATTAGATCAAAATATATCCTTAAACGTATTTTAAACACAAAAGACAAAAATAAACAGCTCTTAAAAATCTGCCCGTTACTGTTCAAAACGGCTACATCGGTCGACCGGGCCGGTCGACCGGTAGTACAAAATTCCGACCGTTACAGGTTATCGGTCGACCGACCCGGTCGACTGATACAAACTGTGACTCAAAAATAAATATCGTCGACTGCCCCGGTCGACCGACAGACATGCACACGGATACGTGCATTCTGCCAGGACCTCGGTCGACTGGTCCGGTCGACCGGACCAGCCTGACACAGACTCGGTCGACTGTCGGTAGACTGCCGGTCGACCGGATCAGGTCAGAAAACGAAATAAAGACAGAATTTTGAGAAGAAAAATATTTTTAACAAAACTATTTTAAACAGGAATTCAGTATGTAACATAAAAAGAAATTTGTAGAAGAAAGATTTTGTACTAAAATATTTTTGTATATTTTATAGGAAATAAACTAAGAAATAGTATATGCGCAAAAACGTGTGTGATTGAGCTTCAAACCTAATCTCTATTCTTTAACAAGCTATAAAACTAAAAATACAAAACCTAAGGACCTCTGAGCAATCTTCACGTCTTTGAGCCATCTAATGCCTTGCTAGTGCCTTCTCTTCTATGATCCTTCCTTGATGAGCAAATTGCCTTCCTTGCTTTGTGGAACTTAGAAGTTCTTGCAATAGCTAAGCGAATGGTCTCTAAACATGGTACAAGACCTGAAACTCATCTTAGCAAACTTGTTAGTACCAAGTAGCACTAATTTGGTTTGTCATCATCAAAACACAAAACAATTGGAGAGTGTAACCTCTTGGGCCAACAACATGATCATGGATAACATATCTGGAATAGTAACAAATATAAGGGACAATAATATACATGTGTCGCGCATGACAGGTGATTTATATAATAATAATAATCAGTATCGCCTGGTATTTTAATCAATCTCCTCCTATGTCCTGTCCCATACCACTGGCAGTTCACACCGGAGCTCGCACTCTGGACGAACCCATCCAAACATGGCTTATGGGTACCATGATCCAAATGAGAGAGTGACCAAATAACAAGCGTTCCCGACATCCTTATTGTTTATACCGTTTTATTATGTTAGTTTGAAGCCAAAAGGTCAAGAAGCTCTTATCGGGTAGGTGTATCCCGTTCATACCCGGATCACCGCCTTAAACAGACCCTTGGCTGCTGAGACCAGGGTCTCCGCTAAGAGGGAGCATGAAACGGGAAACAGGAGCTCATGGAGCTATATACAATCGGTAGGTAGTACTACCATCCCCTACAGTGGAATAAATATGGTCCAGTACATCCACCCGATAAGATCTAATCAACCGTCAAGTCTCCTCCATCCCCAAATTATCTTTATTATATTTAAAGTACACTCAGAGCAAGAACAAGTATAGTGCATGGTACATGTAACATAATAACAGGACCTGAGCTCTATTGATAGCATAAAATAAGATAACGGGAAACAAAAATAATAGATGTGAGATTTTAGAGGTGGCCACCATGGCTTTGATCTACGTGACACTTAGTTTCACACATCGCACGTATCCGTAACGGGAATATCAATATCAATAACGGGAAATAATCATGTAACGGGAATACATGAATATTCATGAGAAATAAATCATGTAATATATATAGTGATCCATGCAATAGGATATAGAGATAATCAATGCATGTGTACCAGTGAATCTATGTAACAGTGGTATAAACCTAGAATAATAGCGTACAGAGTATCCGTGTAACAGTATCCAGTGTATTAATGTATCCGTGTATCAGTGATTCAATAACATGCAATAACAGTGTCTGTGTATCAGTATCTGTGAATAACAATATCTAGTGTAATGTGTGAATAACATATCTAGTGTAATGGGTATATAGAAATTACAATATCCAATGTACTAGAATGTTCAAGTAACGATTACGGGTACATGTAGTAACGGTATTTAGTATGAGGCAGGTACCGGTGATCATACCTAATCGAGTATCAGATATCCCTATTTGTAATAATGGTTACAATATTATTATCAAGATTATAAAATTATTACATACATTTATTTATTTTATTATCAAATTATTAGTTCATTTACTTTGTAACATTATTAACTTATGAATCCCGGTAGACAAGTCGTCTATATTTTATAATAATTGAAGAAACAAAATAAATTATTATTATGATATTGATTATTTTTAAAGAATAATCATGAATATTTTATTTACACTGATATTCTAATAATTACAATTTATTAAACAGTATTTACAGTATTTACAGTGATTATGTGATAAAGCAATCAACCATTTAATTAACTATGATAATTAGAATTTATAAAAGAAAAATACTTACAAACTAGCCATGAGAAGGTAGCTCTCTTTCCCACGATCGTAAAGGTTCCAGAATCATCCAGATCGGACACCGTATGCTCCAGATATCGCCCGAACACTAAAATCAATAAACTATGTTAAATATGTAATAAAATGTTAAAATGTAAATATTATAAAGTAGTAGGGGGTTTTCTATAATTTTACCTTATATGGTTTTGGATGCGGGTTGGGTAAGATAACGGGTCGGGTTGTAAATGGGTAATGGGTTAGTGGATTCGGGTAGCGGGTTATTGGGTTATAGGGTTAATGGGTTTGGGTTTAAGTGATAGTGGGTTTGGATTTGGGTTATATGGGTTAAAGGGTTTGGGTTAAAGTTATTGGGTTTACCCACTAGAAAGTGAGAGAGAGAGATGGGGATAGCAGCAACGGGGTGGCGGTCGCCACCACAGGCGCGGCGCCACGGGCGGCGCCTCGCCGGCGGCAGGTCTGCCCGACTGATCGCAACCTCGGGGGAGAGAGGAATAAAGGGATTGAAAGAGAGAGAAGAAGAAAAGAGAAGAAGAACAGGAGGAGGAGGAGGAGAAGAAGAGGAGAGAGAGTGAAGGGGTGGCACCTGGTGGGGGGTGCGGCCACCAATGATGCTTGGTCGGGGTCGCCTGGCCGTGAGCGTGGGGCAGGGCTACCCCTGGCCTGGAACAGTGAGATGGGGAAAGAGAGAGAGAGTTTACGAGAAGAGAGAGGATTTGAGAATTAGAGAGAGTTAGAGGAAAGAGGGAATAAGACAGAGAATTTAAAGAGGGGGAGGTGGTTGGGTTAAGGCGGTGGAGAGGGATCCAAAGAAATGAAGAAGAAGAGGGAAAAAGAAAAGAAAGAAAAAAAAGATTTTTATATTATGTAATTAATTTTATTTTATTCAGTAAAATTTGACTTGGTCCGTATGGGTCCCAAAATTTTTATAAATAGAGAATATTAGCCTGAGACATAATAAGAAAACACTTTGAAGAAATTCAATTTGATTTACAAATTAAAAATTCTGGAAGTTTTCGTCGGGACGGAGCGATACCAGTTTGGCCAGATTTTTTTTTTTATAAATTCAGAAAAATTTTCAAAAATAGCCTAACATAGAAAATATGATTTTAAGATACAGTGTAAAAACAGAGTCCCAAAATTCTGCTCCATTTGTAAATTAAAAATCATAGAGCCGATTATTGGTATCGATCGACATCGATTATGGAGATTTTCCAAAATAATCCAAAAAAAATTTCAGAAAATTCTGGAAAATCTAAAATATTGAAAAATAATATTTAAAACTGAAATCACCTCAATTTGATTAGTAGAAAGATCAAATCAACTTTGTAATCCGTATCGACCATTGATACTTTGATACGTACATCAGGGATCAGTGGGTTACACGGACAAGGAAGCGAACAACACCGGTTAGACCTCGTATAGTGCCAACGAATCCTGAAAGATAATTTTCGGTTGAGAAAGCACTCGAATCCATGAGCAAAGGATAAACAACTCAAATTCATGAGCAATTGAAAGAGAGAAGAGACTCAATTTAATTGATTATCAAAAGTTTAATACTGAAACAAAGATAAATGGTCTTATATATGTAAATAAAGAAGAATATTAATTCAACCAGGAAACTTAATTAAATAAAAAATAAAACAAATAAGAATTCAACTCAAACTAGAAAACTAAATCCTACACAGACTAGGATATGCTGACACGCAGCAGGCCTATTGACAGTTTGATGGTCCCTGTTGACGCGAGTGCGAAAGCGAACAATGTCGGCTAGATCTCGTTCTAGCATCAATGAACCCTAAAAGAAACATAGGTCAAGATAATTCTCGAATCCATGAGTAAATGACTCAAATCCATGAGTCAAAGGAGAACAACTCAAATATACAAGCAATTTAAGACGAAAAACCCAAAGTTTATTAAATCAAAATTCAATTAATACAATTATAAAAATACAATGGTCTTATATAGGCTAAAAAACTAGAGTAGTAACCTATCTAGGATTCTTAAAGAAAATAAAAAAAATAAATGAAATATATCAGAGTTTAAACAAACTCAACAACTAAATCCTATCCAAACTCAAATATGCCAGATACGCGCAGAATGACCGACCAGCAGAAAGGATTGATTAATCGGTGGAAATTTGATGAAGAGTTGATCGACCGACTGTAATCACTTTAATCTCTATTGGGGGTCGGCCGACGGGGCGATCGACTGAATGTAATCATTAGGGCGGTCTACTAGGCGTCGACCGGAGGCAAGGCTAATTCTTTCTTTCGGTCGACCGAAGACTACTGTTTCTGCTATCTTTGGCCTGCTACTGCTTTTGATCTCCTACATCAATTCATCCCTCTTCAAAAGAACTTATTTTCGAGTTCCTATCAATCGAACCATGAAAGATGTCATCTTTAACAAACTCGTCTCGAGCAAAAATGTGATTTCAAAATCTTGATTTGCCTCGATTGCATATGGATATGAGTTTACTCTTCTCTTCTTTTGCAGACTTTGGATTTTGTGGAATAGGCTACATGGAAACTTGTTTGCCTGATGTTATCTTTTCCTCTATGTGTCACATCAACATCATGTTGTTATGATCTCCCCAAAAGAATATGACATTTGTCCATTTTGACAATATTACAAGCAACAAAATCTTTATAAAACTTGCGAATTAAAATAGAGACATGACAGAGATCTATTACCTTAATGGAGGGACCCTTCTTGATCCAACCAATGGTGTGAGGATGAGGATGTGGCTTTGTCTAGCTTCAAACGATCTACAAGTGCTCTAAAATGACGTTCTTACAGTTTTCATTGTCAATAATAAGGTTGCATACTTTGCTGTTGACCGAGCACCTTGAATAGAATATTTAATGTCGTTGAGCCGTATCGGGTGTCTTTTGGTTGCATATCAATTTCTGAATGACACAAGTCACAAGCTCTCCTTGTTCTTCGGCAAAATCGAAATCACTTACTTCCTCAATCACGACTCCTTCTTCGTTATCTCCATAATCCATCATATTGACATGCTTTCTCTTAGGGCATTCATTGGATCTATGTTCAGGCTCTCCACAGATATAGCACTTGCCAACACCAGGCTTGGTGTAGGGATTTTTTTTGCTCTTTGTAGCTGCGGTGGTTGTTATTATCGGTGTTGTTACGGGGGCTTTGGTCATCTGTTGGGTTGGCGGGTAGTTAACCGCCATGAAACTTAGCTGAACCCCTTCGTCACCTGATGGCCACACAATTAACATCGGATGCTTGAAAAGTGGAGTTATGCTCTGTAGTCTTTCGATCTTCAATGCCTTGTTGTGGGCTTCGTCAACAGAAAAACACGTCATGAAGGATCATGCATTCTTGGATGAGGAACTGTAAACAGCTGATGTACTTTGCCGCTTGTTGTTCTTCCGTCATAGATAGATTGCATCGTGAAGAGAGGCAATAGAATTCCTCCGTGTATGCCATAACAATCCTTGAACCATGTTGATAATGTTCAAATTAATTGTAAAGGATTTGTTGATAATCGGGTGAAAGGAATCTACCTTGGAGGATTTGCTTCACGCATCTCCATGTCATCCCTGGTGGCGTGCCTTAATGTCTCCTTGATATTTGTAATTGGTCCTAACATGTGGATGCTCTCCCTTGAGCTTGTATCCCACAAACTTGTGATGCTTCTCTAGGGGAACATAGGCTATATCAAAGAACTTCACTTCATAGACCCAGTCCAAGAAGCATTCAATGTCAAGATTCCCACTAAAAAAAAAATATCTCGATTTTCATCCTATATTCATTAGGACTTGAGTAATCTCTTCCCTTATCATTATTAGGAAAAGAAAACCCTTCTTCCCTATTGGGATTAGGATTGGACATCTGCCTATAGTCTCGTTCGTAAGCCATACCTCCATCATAAACTTCATCTTTAAAATTATCTTCTTGATCGAAGAGATTGTTCATTCTTCCTCGTCGGAGACATCATCATATTGGATGTTCCGTGGAGGATATCTTAGTGGTGTGGTTGTTGATATGGTGGGTGTTGATATGATGGAAATTGATAAGGTGGGGTTAATGTGGTGAAGGCTGATGTGGTGGGGTTAATATGATGGAAATTGATAAGGTGGGGGTTGATGTGGTGATGGTTGATGTGGTGGAGGTTGTTGTGGTTGTGGTTGTTAGGATAGAGGAAAATTACTAGATGAACGATCACATCCGCTTCGGTATGTACCATCTGCTAGACCTCGATCATCGATCTTGAGGGATAACTTCTTGATTGCTTGGACCATATTTTCATGGTTGATTCAAGAACGCTGAACTCCTTTCAACAGTGCCTACCCTTGCGGAAAGGCTTTGCGATTCGTCATCATCTCCTGTCATCATTAGAAAGTTTATCGAAGCTCTGGTACCAATTGACACAAAAGCGAAAACAAACAACGCTGGATAAATCTCATTCTAGCACCAACGAATGCCTAAAGAAACTTTCAGGTAGATATAATACTCGAATCCACAAGTAAACGACCCGAATTCACAAGCCAAAGCAGAACAATTCGAATTCACGAGCAATTTAAGAGGAATAATTCAAAGTTTATGAAATCAAAAGTCGATTAATACAATTACAAAGATATAATGGCCTTCAATAGGCTCAAAAACTAGAGTATTAACCTATCTAGGATTCCTAAAGAAAATAAAATAAAAAACAAAATAAATCAGAGTTCAAAACAAATTCAAAAACTAAATCCTATTCAAACTCAGATATGCCAGATATGTACAGAATGATCGACCGACAGAAGGAAGCAGTTAACCGGTGGAAATTTGATTAGGAGGTCGGTCGACTGGGCAGTCGACCGACTGTAATCAGTTTAGTCTCTGTTTGGGGTCGGTTCGGCCGACTGTAATCACTTAAGTCTGTTGGAGGGCGGTTGATTGGACGGTCGATTGGATGCAAGGCTGATTCTTTCGATCGACCAGGCAGTCGACCGAAGACTACTGTTTCTACTATCTTTGGCCTGCTGCTGCTCTTAATCTCTTACTCACCTGTTGACAGACTGTATAATTTCAACTCTCGGGAATACGCTTGTGAACTCAGCTGTCGACAGTTGAAATTGATAGTCAACAACCCGGCTCAGTCTGTTGATAGTTGATTTTGAATGTCAACAGTTGAGGCTCAAATTTGGCATGCTGGCTTGGTTTCTTCCTACATCTGTCCCTTCCTCTTCAAAAGAACTCATCCTCGAGTTCCAATTTGGATATGGCTGCTCAGTAGGGACTCTTTAGCCGAATTCCTTCTCTTCGCTACACCATCATCACATCTTCTTCCTCAAAGAGATTCTCTCGTCTCTTCTTGTCAGCTATTATCTTGTACTTCATATTAGATTTCTATAAAAAATCTACTCCCTTTTTCTTGCGAAGAAGTCCCAACACAAAGGTAATGATCCCAGTTTGTCTTGACATCATCTACTAATAAATATACCACAATTCATACTTATTCAAACCCATCAATCTCAGAAAATAATTATAATGCCCCGCTCCAACGGGTACAGAAATGCTACTGCAGTGTATATATGCAGAATATAATACATGTACTTGTCACACTAAGTATTAACACAGTACAGTGGTCAGGGTACGGAAGCATAGTAGTAATATATATTCTAACTTTACAGTACAAATACATAGTCAATTTACATCATAGTACAAAAGTTTATACAAGAACTGATAGTGCAAAAGATAAATTTTACAAATGAAATGAAATGAACTGGAAGAGACTTACAAGCTGTAATAGGAATTCTCGAGAACCATCCAAAGGAAATAGATTGGAAGGATCTGCTACTAAAACACTACGCTTCTGTTGTGCACTCTGATCAACGACTGAAAATTTTCATTACTCCAAGTTATGAAATTTGGACATACATGTCCAAGGGTTGTCAGAAAAGCAACCCAAATGAGTACAAAAAGGAAGCCAAATGGCGTGCAAACATAAGTACAAGTGTATAGAAGTGTAACATGACTTAGTATATATGTAAATAAATCAAATACGATAACGGAACATAAAACAAATGTTATATGACATCAAATAATGTCATGTACATGTGATGTTATGTCAGTATGTTAGATATATTCTTATCAATGATGTTCTTATGTAGATGAAGTCAGTGTGATCAGTACTGAAGTCAAGTCAACCGTATTACTATTATTATTCCTTTTAGGACTTGACCTACTCGGATATCTAACTATGTGCCCCCATACCAGTTCACATACATCCACATCAAAGTAGAGCGAGGTTAGTTATTGAAAACTGATAGGGTTGCCAACGAACCATGTTTATAATAGGCCACATGCATACTCGGGACAATGACCTCAGGGGATTCTGGGTCTAGCCCCCCAATAACCGGCCGCTAAGCTGAAGGGTCTGTTTTCCATTGATTTTACAAAGGGAGAAAACTTACAGAAAGGGGTCGAGGAGCTAAATTATAAGTAATTCTTTGAAGTAAAAAGATTACAAGTAGATCTCCTCTGAGATTCTGGAGAAGTGTGCCGATAGGAGTGGTCAGCGCGCAACCACTTTGTCCATTTGATGATGCGATCGATCAGACACTCGGACTGCTGCCTGATGGGATTCCCTTCTCGCCTGGTTCGGGGAATCGAAGAACAAAAAGTTGGTAGAACCCTCTTGTTACTTCTCAAACTGCCTCCACTTGGGAATTCCTTCTCGCATGATTCCGGAGATTCCTTGAGAGGGAGGAAGATCTTAGGTATTAGCACCCTGATTAGAGAAGTAGTTCTCTGAATTCTTGGAAGCAAGAGAATAGGTCTCTGTTTAGCCGTCTCTCTCTGTTTTTCAGCCTTTCTCTATGTTTTTCAGTCTCTCTCTCTGTGCGTTGTCTTCGTGTACCCCTGGTGGGCTATTTATAGGGAGAGCAGGGGTATAATTTCCATTTAAAGTCTGAAAACAGATTGAGTCAATCTGTTTAAATCTAGAAAGTAGCCTTGCCATGAGGCTACAATCAGCTTCTGCGAAGCTAGGAATAGCACGTAGCGTCGATCTCCTGATCTATTTTGATTCTTTCCAAATAATTAAAAGATCTCTCCTGATCTTCTTACTTGTTTTAGGAGAGTCAAGAGATTATGGTAATCAACTGTCAAATTTGATCTCAGATTTAATCTCGATTAGATTTGATCTTGAATGGATTTGATCTCATCTGGAGATTTAATTGGTCAAAGGTGACCATAAAAGACCCACAGCGGAGTCATTGGTTTGAGCTCACAGCGGAACTGGAAGGAGCATCTGGCGAAGTCAGAAGAAAGCTCTTCAGCGGAGCTGGATAAACATCTGTGGCGAAGCTACCGACTATCCTTCTCCGCGGTTGCGTGTGGCTTTGAGTGAAGCAAACTCTCTGTGGAGTTAACTGAGCACTTCAGGCGAAGTTGTAAGTTAGCTCCCTGATAGAGCTTTGAACGGCTTCAAGGCGAAGTTGGACAAACTTAGCCTCTCAGGTGAGGCTATCCCCTCGGACTCATGTGATGCTAAGTGTTGAGCTAATCTAGCATCTTTGACCTGCTTAGGTCTCTTTAAAGACAATCTGGGCTCACTGTCTGCTTCACTGGATCAGTAGAATTCAAGTCGCTGATTTGTCCCTCGGAGATGGGTAAAAACTGATCGTTAGCTTGTCTACCACTTGTCTTTTGTAAATATCAACAAGTTAGATATTGTTCAGGCCAGTCAGGAATCTTGTCTTTTTTAGAGTGTCAACAAGACCCCCTTCAAAGTTTTCGAAAGTCTGCAATGGAATAGTTCAGACTTCGAAATACTTTGAATTGCTTTGATTGATGGCATGTGAAGTACGGACGTCGCCATAGTGATTGAGTTCAGCTTCGCTTTCAATCCTGCTTTCGGATTGGAATAAGTTCGCCGAGGAATCGTGTAGATTTGCGATTCTGGGTAGCTTCGCGTTCGAGTCTCCCAAAGTAGTTTCGCTTCAAATCAGTTTTGGAACGTCGTTCCTTTCCCGAGGCTAACTGCCTTTCGGCTAGTTATGAGAAGGATTGCTCCTTTTTCGAGGTTAGAATAACCTCTCTTGCATTAACTAGGGAGATCATTGCTTCTGCGTGCATTTTCGAGGGAGACTATTCTCATTCTCAAGGCTCAGTACTTAAATGCCTTAAATTCGCTCGTGCTTCCAAGCTTGAAGTAACGGCAGTGCGATCAGGCCATAAGGCCTATAAATAAAACACTTGAAGTCCTCTTCAAGAAATAGTCCATTCATGACATCTCCTAATTGTTCAGAGAAGGATACTCAGATCTCTGAAATAGTTGGGATGCCCACTCTGATCATTAACCGGCCAAGAACTGGTGAGTCTCGATCATTCAGAGACTTTACCAATGGACTAGCGACTTTAGAGAGTTCATCTCCCTTAATTTAGCTTTATCAGCTGCCTCAGGGATTGATTTCCCTTGTTCTTCATTTTGTATCTAACTGATTTGCAGAGCAGGGCTTCAGCCCTATTTTTCAGCTTCTCGGCGATGCTATCATTCTCGCTTGATTTGAAACAGACTTTCCCATACAGGGTTCCTATTTTGATCTATTAAATCTGCCTGTTAAATCCATCACGTATGCCAGTCTTGCCATATAAGTGGGGCTAGGACTTAGCTCTTTTTGACGCTCCTTCAGTATAACTGCCTTAGGCGGCGCTAAGACTTGGCTTATGCTGAGCTAGCCCATCATCACTGTGCAAGCGAGGCTATCCTCTGACTAACTTATGCTGAGCTAGCCCATCATCAAATATGAAGATCTTTTACAAAATGTGACTAAGTTCAATAAAGGAAAAAAATTGAATGATTTATTATCTTTTCAGAAGTTGTCACATGATAATCATTATGGTATTGGATATAATGAAAAGTCTTCATATGTTAGTAATCCATATGTGAAAAGAAAGTCTAATCATGTTTCAAAAAGAATTAAGACAAAGTTTATATGGATTCCTAAGAATTTAAGTTTTCATGATAAAAATACATATATTGCTTCATACATTCATGATATATGTAATTCTTGCAACTATGTGTATATTAACAGGTGGAAACCATATTCTAAATGGATTTGGACTCCTAAAGGTTAATATGTTCTTTTATGTTTGGTACCATCTAACGTTTATCTTGCAGGTACCATGTAAAAATTGATAAGAACACACACACACACACACACCACACACACACACACACACACACACACACACACACACACATATATATATATATACTAATATATTTGTTGTAGGGGGAACAAAGTCTTTTCATATTTGTTATAACCCAAATTCTACAGGGGGAGGAAAATATAACATATTTTCTGCAGGGGGAGCACTTGAGCACACAAAGCGTCATCATCAAAAGGGGGAGAATGTTGGAACATATTTCGATGAAGACTTTGTGGAGCATTTCATTTGGAGCTCTAACACATGAAGAATCAAGAGTTCTCATGATCAAGATGTCCCAAGGAGAGTTGATATGATGTATTTTGTAAAGATGAAATAGCATGTAAAAAGCCTTGACACATACACTCATATCACAGTCCATTAGTCGACTTATAGTCCCTTTATAGTCGACTAATCAACTTGGTTGTCGACTAACCCAACCCCTAGTCGACTAAGTCTTGTGTCAAAACAGACCCAACTCTCTGTTTCTGCATTAGTCGACTTAACAGTCAAATGTAGTCGACTAATAGCAAAGTGTAGTCGACTAATCCCTTGCCCCTAGTCGACTAATATCTGGTCCAGTCGACTTATAAGTAGTTGCAGTCGACTTGATTCAGTTATCCAAAAAACTGTCAGTCCAACGTATCTTACCCTAGTCGACTTATAGCCAAACATAGTCGACTAATAGTGTGAAAATTGCCTAGTCTAGTCGACTAACTCCATAGGCAAGTTGACTATAGACAGTTTCTGACTGTTGGACAGTTTTCGTTATCTGGTCTTTTGTGCAACGAATTCCAACGTTTCTATCATTTGAATTGCTCCTATAACTACCCTAACTTACCCTAGTCTTTAGCTATATAAAGGGTAGTTAATCCAAAGGCCAAATACCAAGAAAAATCTTCAGTTTTCCAAAGCCAAAAATTCTGTCAAATCTGAAAACTGATTCCAACTTCTGTTCTTCACCATAAGACATTTCCATTGTGAAGTTCTCTGAAGTTTCTCTTATACTAAACCTTGTCCATGTTCATACACAATACCAAGGCTTATAGGAAAGTTGTAATTCTCAAAGCAAGCATTGTACACGGGTGGCTTCTTGGTGTAGAGGCAGTTGTACAAGGTGAAGTTTATTCTCTTGGTGGAAGAGAAGGTGTTCTCTTGGATGTAAAGAAGGTGTACACATTTGGCAAAGGGTATTTGTCAAGTGGTGTGCATGGTTGTGATTTTGGGTGTACAAAATCAAGGATAAAGGAAAATCTCAAGCGGGTGGCTTGGGGACTGGATGTAGGTCACGAGGACCGAACCAGGATAAATCTCTCTTGTTTGCGTTTGTCTATTCTCTGAGATTTATTTTCCTTTTTACAAGTTTATTTATTTGCTTAACGTTAATCCTTCTTGTTTTAGTTTTGTGTTAACTTGGGTATTTTTAGATCTATAATTGCCAACAGAGATAGTTCCGCATTTGACATCATCTCGAGGACCAACAATAATAGTATAACAGTATAGCCCCAATGGTGTTCGAAATGAAGTATGCTTTTCGTCTTCTGGGTACATCTTGATCAGGTTGTACCTTGAGAAGCCATCCATAAAAGACATTCTCTAAAAGGCACAGGTATTGTCAATCATGACATCAGTGATAGGTAGTGGGAACTCATCTTTAAGGTAACCTGCAATAAGATCGCGGTAGTCAATACAGATCCAGATTTTTTCATTCTTTTTAAGAATAGGGATAATGTTAGAAACCCAATCCAGAAGTTACTCTTCCCATATGAACCACATTTATTGAGTTTATGAACTTCAGCTTCGATAGCTTCCATGATGTCAGGGTGAAACCGTCATTGTTGTTGTTTTACCGGCTTGATATCAGGCTTAATGTTTAAATGATGCATGCTATTTACGGATCGAGACCAGACATATCTTCATAATTTCATGAAAAAATATCGATATACTCTCACATAAGAGCTATCAATTCTTCTCTTTATATGAGTGATAGACTCTCACTTATAAAGATGGGTTTGGGTGATCTCGAGTACCCACATCAACCTGAATTATCTTATCCTTAGTGGGCGGTTCACGTTATTCAAATCGCTTTTCCCACTGGAAATCGAGTTGCTGAGCCCATGGCTCTGTGTCAAATATTTCAATAGTCTCTTCATGCTCCAATTGATCAATTGAAGTTATATTGACGAAAAGGTCTTTGAAGAGCACCCCCACACTAACATCTGATTCCCACTCCGATGAAGCGAGGAATATGATGGAAAAGATTTATCTTCTTCGAACGGAAGTGGAGTAGGAGGTGTAACATATCCCAATCCTTTACGTGTTTTATCACAATAATTTGCTGGCTTTCCATTCGGCACGAAAGTATGTAGAAGACCACGACATCCCTTTCCGAAGTTCAAGCTATTCCCACGCTGTAAATTGTACCCCATTTTTCTCATCATAAGGTACGCTGATCATGCGTAATGAAAAAATTACGGGGGCTCTGAGTCTGAACTCGAGTCTGTAATTGCAGACATTCAGGGCTGGACTTACCGAATACTATTGGAGATTGACTCCTTTTGAATGGGGGGATCACAAATACTGAGCCTTCTCTACTCTCTACAGGCATACATGTCATGCTTATCATGGATAAAGGTATGTGCAAGGAGGTATCATCAACACTCACAGGATAATAAAAAATGACATTTTCATTGATCACCCATTCACCATCATCCTAGATGGGATTATTACATTAAGGATCGTTTAAATATTCTACAATTGGTTTAAAAGCAAGAGTAGCTGGCGTGTCTTCTTCTGACTCCGAATCTGCTTCATTGCCGCTATCGCCGTCTTCAAGCAGCGGTTGTTTAGCTACTGAAATCACCTAGAGGGGGGGTGAATAGGTGATAATGCTAATCTAGAAACTAAATACGGAAGCTAAAACAATTTTGCAACACACTTAATACAACCAACAAGGGTAGCCGAATTCCCCGTGAAGGGCTCTGGACTAACTCCTCTTGATTCCCTTAGATAAGGGTTGAGGTGCTATATGAAGCTCTTGTGGTTAAGTATAAGTGAGGCACACACACAAGCAAGCCAAGCATATAAGGATGAACAATATGAAATAATGCAAGGCACAAATGCAAGCAAATATGATATGAATAAATGAATGATGCTATGCACAACACAAATAGAGAGAGGGTTAAGAGACAATGGATCAAACGCAAACACAAAGATATGTTTCGAGATTCGAGCCCCTAGCTCTACGTCCCCGCCTTCACCGAGAAGGATTTCTAATCCACTATCTTGTCCACCGAGGACTCCCACCGAGGGAACCTCTACCGAGGAGGATTTTTACAACAAGGGAGTACCAAACTCCTCTCTCAAACACCGCCTCACAACCGAGGGGTAGGCCCGTAGCCAAACAACAACCAACACCTCTACCGAAGAGGGTTACAATTAATCTCCACCTCTCACAAGAGGGAGCAAACACAAGCCTCAACCTCTACCAAAGAGGGAGCAAACCAATAAATGAGGGTTTTTATAACAAGTGGTATATCTCAACCACAAACCTCTCCTTTTTCCCACAAACAATGATCCTATAGAATAGGATAGATGATATAGCTCAAGTGGAAAAACTAGGTGTTTGGAAAACAAAACTCAAAGAAATAATCTTGGGAAAACTCTTGAAGATAATAGAAATGAAGAACAAACACAAATCTCCCAAAATACTATTTTCTTTGATTTTTCCAAAACCTAAAACAAATAAGATAAATCTTTTTGGCACAAAACTCTTTTGAAAACTTGTTTAAAACAGTAGAGAATATCGGGAAATTTTGGCTCTAAAAATCTTAGTTAAAACCCTAAAGAGATGGGGTATTTATAGCCCAAACAGAAAACTAGCCGTTAGGCTGATCTGTCAGCCTGACAGGCCTGCGGTCAACCGGTCGGTCGACCGCCAACGGTCATAAATATGATCGTTGGGGCTTCCGGTCGACCGCCCGGTTACAGAGAGCAAAGCTCTCTGGTCCGGTCGACCGCCCGGTCGACCGGCCCATTGCCTGCCCAGACGTTCACAAGACTGTGCACGTCCGTCGACCGTGCGGTCGACCAGCTCTGGCATACGGTCGACCGCCACAGCCTGGCAGCCAATTTCTGGGTCAGAAATTGGGGTTAAAAATATTTCTAAAAATTCTTTAAAAACTTCTAAAAATCCCCAAAAATAGTTTTACCATTTTGCATTGATATATAAACATGTGATAAAAATTTCAACTCAAATATCAAGCAATTTAAACTATTTTTGTGTCTTATCAATTTTATCAAAAACTAAAACTTGTATTTTATCAAACTTGTATTTTTCAATACATGAATAGGCTAGTCAAAATAAGTTTGTCTAAGAAGTTTAAGCATGCATGTATAGAAAGAATACATCTACTATACATATAAACCATTTAAACTTGTTTTGATCAACTATTCATGAAAAACAAATATTGGTTAAACCAAAACCGAAAAACCAATATCCAAACATAAAACGTGTGTGTATTGTGCACTTGAGCATATCAACTATACTAAGCTTTACAAATGAATCTAAACACACTAAACTATGGATACCTATGTCTTCTTGACGATCTTTCATCTTCAAGTCGACTCGATCCAAACTCCGTGATCCAACGAGCATGGCTATGAATGATCTTGACGCTCGGGCTCGGGAATCACCAAGTGAAGGCTTCCAAACTCCTCTTTTTAAAGCAATCACCAACTAATATCTTGTTACATGATCTGAAACTAAAATCACAAGATTATTAGTAAACATAACTACATGAGTTAATCATCATCAAAACTAGAGAGGAAAGCCTCCGGGTCAACAGCTACTTCATTAGCTTCCTAGTAGAGGAGAGCATTAGTAAAGTAGTTTTCAACTCCCTTGAACGGCTTTTTTTTAACAAACACCATTCGTACTGCAGTATTATCTTCCACGTACTTGAAGCACTGGTGCAGAGTGGAGGGAACGATCCTATTAGTGTGAATTCGAGGCCGACCAAGCAATAAATTGTATGACGTGTCAGCGTCGATGATGTAACATGTCACTTCCGATTTTAGGTCCCCAATTCGACAATGAAGTCGAATTTTTTCGAATGGGTGACTACTTCCTGCATTAAAGTCATATATCGTAGTAGCGATATCCCAAGAAAGTAGAGGAACCTTTTAGAGATGATGTTGAGTGCAGACCCTTAATCAACCTGTATCTTCTCGATGCACGTCGAGCTGATGTATCCAGTATAATACAAGGGCCGATCGTGTTTATTATCTTTGAGGAGCATGTCCTCAACTGTGACGGTGATGGTGGGCATTTTAACTGTACATGTGTTGGACCAAAGGGTACACTCTCTATTTTATACGTTTTGATGATAACAAACCATATAAAAGCTATTTGGTACTAATAGAGATTCTAGTATGAATTTCAGGTTTGTACAAGTCTTGATGGCTCAAGCTTTCTATAGCATGTTGCAAGGTTGATGGCGCAAAAGGACTCACTCATAGTAGAGGAGACTCTAGCTAAGCAATGCGGTTCAGAGACGCCTTCCTATAGAACTTTATGTTGTTAGTTTATTAAAAATTAATATATAGTATTGAAGCTTAAAATGCCTTACACACAAAATTACACGTGTTTCAAAAGATTAGTTTTGACTCTTATTTAAAATACTTTGTAGTACTATTTTAGTATGCATATGCTTAGCCTATTGTATTTTACAGAGCCTTTACCAAAATCCTTTTAAATCATATCTTTGAATTATTTCTAACTAAGATTTCTGTTTTGACCTGTTGCGGTCGACTGGGCGGTCAACTGGCTCTATTACAGGTCAAAACGGTCGACCGCGCGGTCGACCGTAGTTCTGACCCATGGGGTGTGCATGTGTTCATGTTCCCTGGTCGACTGTGTCGACCGAGCGGTCGACCATTGAGTGACCCAAACTCTCTGTTTGGGATGGTCGACCGGGCGGTCGACCGGAGTCCGCCAACGGTCAGAAAATTTTGAAAACCGGTCGACCGATCGGTCAACCGTGAGTGGTTTTTCTGCCAAACGGCTAGTTTTTTAAACATGTTTTAAAACGTGATTTTAATCTTAAAATGTGATTTTAGGCTAATTTTTGGTCATATTTTCCTGATTAGTCAAAATAATCATTTACCCTTTAATCCCTACCTAAATCCTATAATAGGGGTGGTTGGGGTTGAGGAGATCACAACAACATTTGCAAAGAAATCAAAGTTTGAGTATTCTTAAAAGAAGTTTTTACTTTCAGTTTTTGTGCTCTAATCTCTGATTTTTCTCTGAAGTTTTTTAATCAAAACTCTCTTCTACTTTGTTTTATTTTTTACTTACAAACCTTGACTTCAATCCTACATATTATCTAGGGTTTTGTAAAGAAAATCTTTTCAAAAGAGAGTTTGTGATGTTTTGATCACCAAGTGATTATTGAACTTGTGGATACACTACCTCTGGACTAGAGGAGTGTGATTGAGGAGTGGGGTGCTCCCTAGTGAATGTAATCCTTTGTGAAAATTCTAGTGGATCAGAAATCCTTCTGGGTGAAGGCGGGGACGTAGAGCTGGGTGCTTGAACCTCGAAACAAATCTCTGTGTTTGCGATTGGTTTACTTGTGTTTCTTAATCTCTATTCATTCATTCTTATATTGTCGATCTATACTCTCACAACAAGATTACATTGCGCATCTCAAACTCTTATCTAGAGGAATCACGAGGAAGAAGTTCAGAGCCCTTCACAGGGTATCTGGCTTCTAATCTTACTTTGAGTGATCGTTGCATCATCTCTTTTTTAATTTGTGCATTGATTAGCATATTCACCTATTCACCCCCTCTAGGTGATTTCAATTGGTATCAGAGTTAGAACTCTAGTTTTTGGCTTTACATCCTTAGAGAGATCCTATAAATTGCTAATCATTACTTTCATATCTTCATTCATACACTAATAAAAATGGCCGATAACATTAAGACCCCTCCCAAATTTGATGGACTCAACTTTCCCATATGAAAAGTTAGGATGAACATATTTTTGCAATCTCTAGGTAGCCGAGTTGCTAAATCTTTAACCAAGCCCTATAGTGAACCCGTAGGTGAGGAGGACACTTGGTCCGATCTTACCTCCAAGGAAGTTAATGCAAATTCGAAGGCTCAAAATGTCTTGCTTTTAGCATTAAATGAGGATGACTTAACACGGGCTATTCATGCAAGTCCGCCTTTGAGATTTGGCAACACTTATTGGTCACTCATGAGGGAACATCACAAGTCAAGAGAGCTAAAATTGATCTCTTACGTTCTCAATATGAATGTTTTAGAATGCAAGAAAATGAATCTATTGATGATATGATTACTAAGTTTACTAAAATCACAAATACTCTTGCTTCTCTAGGTGATGAAATCAACAACGACCAAAAGGTGCGTAAGGTGATTCGTGCACTCCCTTCATCATGAGAAATCAAAGCTACCACCTTAAAAGAATTGAATGACAAAGATGAGATGGAGCTCATAAGTCTTATTGGTAATCTTAAGACTCATGAGATGGAGAAAAAGGCTAGAGAAGAAGCGGCGCCTCAAAAGAAAAAGTCTATTGCCTTCAAGTCTACCTCCACCATCTACGATGATGAAGAAGATGATGAAGAGTTACCTCTTCTTGTGCGAAATGTAAAAGAATGTACCACAAGAAAAAGCTCAACCATAGAAGGCGATGGGAATAGAAGGAGGAGAAGAAAATCACATGCTACAACTGTCGAAAACCTGGACACATCATAGCCGAATGCCCATATTTCAAAAACAAGAGATCTTCCTCTATAAAGCAAAAGAAGCCGTTTGTAAAGAAGGCATTCAAAGCCACCTGGGATTTGAAAAGTGAATCCGAAGATAAAGTTGACACGACTAACATGTATTCATGACAAACACACCTAAGGTATCTTCCGAACCATCTTATGATGATACTGAAATAAGCAAAGAAGTGTTATTACAAGCTTTCATTGAACTTTCAGAAAATTTTGATTCCAAGAAGGAAGATTGTTTAAGATTGAAAAAGGAAAATGAAATGCTTAAAAATCAATTAGTTATTTCTTCAAAAGAAAAGGATGAATTATCTTCCACTATTATTTTAACACAAAGAGATTTTGATGCCTATAGAGTTGCATGCAAAGCTAAATATCCTAAAATTGATGAAAATGAGTTTTCTATGTTAAAAACTAGAAAAAATGATTTGGGAAATGTTTTAAAAGAATGTTCTTTTAACAATACTAAATTAGAAGAGATGTTTTCAAAGAAACACATGCACACTCCACATGTTAAATATGATAAACCATCTCATGCTAAAACTCCACATGTTCATCATGCCAACACATCACATGTCAATCATGCTAAAATACCCCATGCTCACAAATCACATGTTCATAAACCACATGCTCATTATGCTTTTAAATATGGAAGAATTTATAACTGTACTTATTGTGGCCGGAATGGTCACTTAGCCAAATTTTGTTATGATCATATAAATAGTATGGATAATCATGTTTGGGTTCGAAACACTAACGTATTAGGATCCAAGAAAATATGGGTACCAAAGTCAGCCTTTAAATTATTTGATATAGGTACACACCAAGACTCCAAGACGTAGCGGTGGTATCTTGATAGTAATTGCTCAAGGCATATGACATGGGACATCAACAATTTTGCAACCCTATCGAGATATATTGAAGGTAGCACCGTCACCTTTGGAGATGATTCCAAGGGCACCATCATCGGTATAGATAACATCAAGATTGGTACATCTTCTTTAATTGAAAATGGAGTTCTTGTTGATAGGCTTAAACATAATTTACTTAGTATTAGTCAACTATGTGATCGAGGTCTCAACGTTATTTTTGATGAATCTTCTTGCAAAATTTTTGATTGTAAAACCAATGAATGTGTTCTCACTGGATTTCTTGAAAATAATGTCTACATTATTGATAAGCTTAATTTGGATTGCACTACAAAATGTTTAAATGCTTTTGATGAGATTTCATGGTTATGGCATAGAAGATTAGGCCATGCTTCTTTTGATCATCTTTCTAGAATCAATTCGAGAAAATCGGTGAAGGGTATTCCTTATTTAAAGTTTGAAAGGACTGCATTTGTGGTGCGTGCCAACTTGAAAAACAAACCAAGTCCTCTTTCAAATCAATTAAGGATATCATGACATCTAGGCTATTAGAATTGATCCACATGGATCTTTTTGGACCAACTAAAACTAGAAGTTTAAATGAAAATAGATATGTTTTGATTTTAGTTGATGATTTCTCTCGTTTCACATGGATTTTCTTTTTGGAGCATAAAGATCAAACTTTTTCGCATTTTAAGATCTTTCGAAAAAGGGTTAAAAAGAAAAAGGATTTTCGATTTTACGCATAAGAAGTGATAGAAGTGGTGAATTTGTCAACCAACTCTTTATGACTTATTGCGATGAAAATGAAATTAAGCATGAGATGACATGTCCTAGAACTCCACAACAAAATGGAGTAGTTGAACGGAAGAATAGAACTTTTCAAGAAATGGCTAGGACCATGATAAGTGAATACGGGCTCCCTCAATACTTATGGGCCGAGGCCTTAAACACCCCATGCTATATATCGAACCGAATTTACTTGTGTAAAAATACTTCCAAAACTTCCTTTGAAATCTATCATTTGAGAAAACTAAATGTTTCGTATTTTAGAGTTTTCGGATGCAAATGTTTTGTTTTGAACACCAAAGACAATTTGGGCAAATTTGATGCTGAGGCTTTTGAAGCAATTTTTGTTGGCTATTCTGGTACTAGCAAAGCATATAGAGTGTTCAATAAATCATCTCTTACAATTGAAGAATCTATATATGTTAAATTTGAGGAATCTAATGCATTTGTTAAGAATGTTATAGAGATTGATTTTTTAGGTGAAGACATGGAGAAAACATTCTTGAAAGACTCACTCATCCAAGAAGACAAGCAAGAACCAAATGGTGAAGTTCAAAAGGATGAAGTGGAACCATCACAACTACTTCCTAAAGATTGGAGATATGCTACAAATCATCCCAAAGATCTCATCATAGGTGATGTATCAAAGTGGGTAACCACTCGCTCCAAACTCCATGATTTGTGTGGGCATTATGCATTCATATCTCATATTGAACCCAAAACATCCTCGAAGCTGAGGGTGACTCATATTGGTTACTTGCTATGCAAGAAGAGCTTAATCAATTTAAGCGCAACCAAGTTTGACATCTTTTTTTTAGACCCCATGATAGACCAACAATTGGTACTAAGTGGATTTTTAAGAACAAGTTGGATGAGTCAGGAAATGTAATTAGGAAAAAGGCTAGATTAATGGCCCAAGGTTACACCCAAGTTGAAGGAATTGACTTTGAGGAGACCTTTTTACCCGTAGCATGGCTAGAAGCCATATAAATCACACTAGCCTATGCATCCTATAAAAATTTCAAACTTTTTTAAATGAATGGAAAAAGTGCATTTTTAAATGGCTTTATTGAAGAGGAAGTATATGTTGAACAACCCTCCGGTTTTGTTGATCATGTACATCCAAATTTTACTTTCAAACTAGATAAAGCATTATATGGTTTAAAACAAGCTCCAAGAGCTTGGTATGAAAGACTTTCTACTTTTCTTCCATCAAATGATTTTGTTAAGGGTAAAGTAGATACCACATTATTTACTAAACATGTTGGCAGTGACATTCTTATTGTACAAATATATGTTGATGATATAATCTTTGGTTCTACTAATGAATTACTTTGCAAGGAGTTTGAACAATGTATGCAACGTGAATTTGAGATGTCTTTGATGGGTGAATTGAACTATTTTCTTGGACTCCAAATCAAGTAAAGGAGTGATGGGATCTTCATAAGTCACGTCAAGTACACTAAAAAACTCATCAAGAAATTTGGACTTGAAGATTCAAAAACTTGCAACAATCCCATGGCTACCACAACTAAGCTTGACAAGGATGACCAAGGTAAGAGTGTAGACATAAGATTATATAGAAGGATGATTGGTAGTTTGTTGTATCTAACGGCTAGTAGGCCGGACATTATGTTTAGTATGTGTTTTTGTGCTAGATTCCAATCTTGTCCTAAAGAAACCCACTTGATTGTGGTAAAATGCATTTTTTGATACCTTGAGGGCACTATAGAAATGGGTCTATGGTATCCGAAGACCGGACAATTCTCAATGACGAGTTTTACGGATGCCGACTATGCAGGTTGTAGAGTGGATAGGAAGAGTACTAGTGGAACATGTCAATTTCTTAGTAATTGTCTTGTTTTATGATCTTTCAAGAAACAAAATTCGGTAGCCCTCTCAACCGCCGAGGCGGAGTATGTTGCGGCTGGGGCATGTTGTGCTCAAGTCCTTTAGATGAAACATACTATACTTGATTATGATTCGCATTATGACCATATTAAAATATTTTGTAATAATACTAGTACAATTCATATGACTAAAAATGCAAATCAACATAGTAAGACCAAGTATATAGAGATTAGATATCACTTTCTTAGAGATCATTTTGAGAAAGGTGATATTGATATTGATTATATTTCTACTGATTTTCAACTTGCCAATGTTTTCACTAAACCACTTGATTTCAATAAATTTTCCTTTATATGTGGTGAATTAAATGTTTGTGTTATTGACTAAAGGATATATCCTTTTTAATGTATGACAAAAAGAGGGAGAAATATGTTTGTCTTTATAATGTGTGTTTATGTTTTTGTTTTGTTCTCAAATAATAAGTTTATTTTATATCAAAGACTATGTTTTCATCGTTTATTCTTTGTTTTCAGTTTTATATCAAAGAATATGTTTTCATTATTTATTCTTTGTTTTCATGTTTATCAAATAATAAGTTTATTTTATTCTTTCATTATGGTTTCATGCTTTAGTTTAGTATACTTGTTTAATTTCATGCTTTAGTTTAGTATACTTATTTAATATAGCATTATTTGAGGGGGAGAATTTACCTCCCTTTTATATATTGTGTTATAGCTTATATGTTTTGTCTTCATCAAAAAGAGGGAGATTGTTGGCTCAAAGGTTACACTCTCTCTTTTATGCGTTTTGATGATAACGAACCATATAAAAGCTATTTGGTACTAATAGAGATTCTAGTATGAATTTCAGGTTTGTACAAGTCTTGATGGCTCAAGCTTTCTATAGCATGATGCAAGGTTGATGGCACAAGAGGACTCACTCATAGGAGAGGAGACTCTAGCTAAGCAACGCGGTTCAGAGACGCCTTCCTATAGAACTTTATGTTGTTAGTTTGTTAAAGAGTAGTATATAGTATTGAAGCTCAAAATGCCTTACACACACAAAATTGCACGTGTTTTCAAAAAATTAGTTTTGACTCTTGTTTAAAATACTTTGTTGTACTATTTCAGTATGCATATACTTAGCCTATTGTATTTTATAGAGCCTTTATAAAAATCCTTTTAAATATAAATATATCTTCAAATCATTTCTAACTAAGATTTCTGTTTTGACCTGTTGCGGTCGACCGGCTCTATTACAAGTCAGAATGGTCGACCGCGCGGCCGACCGCAGTTCTGACCCATGGGGTGTGCTTGTGTGCACGTTCCCTGGTCGACTGGGCGGTCGACTGATTGGTAGTCAAAAATGCATTTTTATCATCATATTTACCATCACATTTTCATATTTATTCATTTAATTCTGCACAATTATTAATATTTTGTTATTTATTGTGTGCAGGCCTCGAATTATTATTTTAATAATAAATAAAGCTTAATGAAGCCCAAAAGCCCACATTTGAAGCCCAGGTGTAAAAGTGCAAATATCAGATTGTCAAAGTGCAAATATACAAGGGCTAAAGTTGCAATTATTAAAGTTGAGGGAAGGATAGAATTCTACCCAACCCTAAACTCTTGCAGGATGAGCATAAAAGCCAAAGATGAGAAGGAAATTCGTTTAAAAGAGATTGGGAGAATTCAAAATCTAGGTAACTTGATTATCAAGTTACATCGAAATCCCAATATGAAGAGCCAGGATCATACTTCCAGAAGCTGGCGCCCACATGGACGGACCAGACGAAGCCACGCGCCAAAGCGCGTGGCCAGAAGCCACAAAAGTGCCGCGGAACCGCGGCAAAACCGCGGCAATCTAGTTGATCCAGAATCCCAGATTTCGTGGGCAAGTTCATCCAGGACTCCTCTGCCTTCTGCACCTATAAATATCCCCTGCAGTGCAACGTACAGAGGCGTCCAGAGGAGAGGCAAGGGCCAAAAGCTAGGGTTTAGGTTTTAGGTTAGATTTTATTTTCATTTTGTAAATTTTGTAACTGAGAGTGGAGATGCTTTCATGGAGGAAGGAATCATACTTGTACTGAGGTGACATCGGTGTAAGTTTTTATTTTTCCCCCATTGTTAATAAAAATCTGCTCGAGGTTGGTTTGTTTTTATTCTTGTTTCATTGTTTCTTTATTCTCGCTTTATCTTTGTTTTTCTAATCTTACTCTATGTCATTGTTTCTCTCTGATGACTTGCAATCCGTGAGATCCGATTGCTTCGAGACTGCCTAGCCAACGAAGATCCCTTGATGGCTTATGGCGACGAACATCCTATACGCCATACTTGCAAATCTTCTGAGAAAAAGTAAGTCGTCGCAAAAGGATCGAAGGTAAGTAGGACTGAAGAGGTAGGTGTGTATTTTATAGTCTTTTCCTTTTCTTTTCTTTTCTTTTTTGTAGATTAAATCCACATCTTCCACAATTCTTTTCTTCACTTCATTGTAAATACCATCCATTGTAAATACCACTACTAATAATAAAAAGATAAAAAAAAGAGAGATAACTTGCTTAACGCTTCCATCGCAGTCCCTCCCTGAGGATCACGACCCGCATAGCCCTGCTACTGCGGATTAGAACTGAAACTTGCACATCTATTTTAAAACTAAAATACCATCTTTTGTGTGCAGGAAATCTCAGTCAACAAATTGGCGCCGTTGCCGGGGAGGGACGGTAAGTTATTCTCTAATAAAAAAAAATTTAATTTTTAACTAATTCTTTATTCTTTTCTGTTTGCAGGTTTGGAGAACAGGAAACAGAAATATAGCAGCAGCAGTGGACATATTGCTATTCTGTGCCTCTACCCTCGAAGGCAGAGCACCAGAACCCACTGTTTTGCCGCGGAGCCGCGGCCAGAGCCGCGGAAATGCGGCAACAGTGGTGAATTACTGATCCAATTTTTTGCAGGGTGCTTCAAGTTAAAAATTCTGCTTTCTGATCTGTTCTGATTTGTTCTGTGATATACCTGTAAATTGCTAATAATTCAACAGTAAATTATTGGTTGTTAAAAATAAAATTTGATTAGACGTTTGCATATTAGGCACGTGTCTTTTCAATTATTTTTATTTACTGTTGAAGAGTGCTGGAGACGCAAGGTACGTACGCATTGCATGTAGAATAGGATTCATCTCTTGGTTGATTTTCTGCTTTGAGTGATTCTTATCTATTTATCCTGTACACTTGCACTAATTCATCTTAAGGGCATAACCCATTAACAAGATAAGGTGGGGATTTCATCACCCTTCCTTAGCCCAAAATCATATCCCAAGCACTCACTAACCCAAGCCTAACTTAAAAATTAGTAGACGTTGGCCCTAGGGACATCTCGGACTCAATAGGAGATTATCCTAAGGGGGAACAGTGTTAGAATTTGACTCCTGCCAAATCAGTGTCTAGGAAGGGGATTGAGGGCCGAAAGCCCGAAGTGTGGTGGTTATTTAATTAAGGAACGTCTTTGACGGAAAACCTCCCACCACTCTTACCCTGACCTGGCTGATTAACTTGTGGTCAAAGTCTGCACCCTACCTCCCGTGGACGATCTAACCAGTTAGGAGTCGTCTAGGTCATAGGTCTACCCTAACTTAGGTTAGAATTTTTTCTTTTTTGTTTGCTTTTTCTTTGTTTGTTTTCTTTTTATTTGTTTGTGTTGGTGTGATATGGCATATAATAATAATTTTTCCAATTTTAATCCATATTACACACCTAATTCTTTTTCGGATATTACCAACCCGGCATATCATAATTTTGACCAATCTAGTGTGCCGGAATGGTCTTATCCGAATGAATATAACCCACACCCTCCATCTTATGACTATAATTTCCATAATAATTTCAACTCGTCACAGAGTTCATGGGGTTTCGAGTCCCCCGAGTCTAATGTCCAACCACCTTGTCCTCCGTATCCACCTTGTCCACAATTTTCCCAAGATTCATACTCAGATCCACCCATTCAGAATAGAAATCCATCTTTCTTGGAAATGATGAGTATGAATGAGTTCAAGCAAAAATCACCATCAATCTTAGACATGATGATGCGTGAGTCCACCGACTCACAACTTCATCACGATTACCCTTCCTATTTTCAAGACCAATCAGAGCATGATGCACCTATCGACTATGAAGGGATGCTTGCCGCCATGACTCAGGCTAGATTAGCTCGTGAGCATGACATAGATTTGATGGTTCAATCCTTACGTTCTCACAGTTCGGCCATTTCTGCTTTCATTGACCACTCTCTTAGAGCCGACGAATCAAGTTGCTTTGGACAACAAGATTCTAATTCAGTACCATCATGTGAACTTGCCGAAACTTCAAATTCTGATAACTTGGCAAGTTTTTCCTTTCCTGAATTAGAACTTGAACATGAATATGATCATGATCTTCCACTTGATGATTCAATTTTATTTCCTGATCCAATAATGACTCCAGTGTCTTCACCAGATTTCACTTTTCCCGAGTCAACATTGGATCCTATTCCAATTCATTATAAAATTGAATCACCCATTTTAGATGATCATATTGAACTTGACCTAGATTCTCACAATCTCTTTACTTCTGAAACTGATTGTACAATTCTGACGGAAGATGTTGACCTTAGTTTTGAAGAATTGTATGGCGATGAGCTAGAATTCCTTAATATTGGAAGTAAAGAGATATCACCCATATTAGGTCACATTTCATTGTGGGAAGAAGATTGTGGACTTGAGTTTCTATTTCTTGACTTGGACCCAATTCCTGAACTTAGCCCGACTCCTGGGCCCTTACTTGATTTGAGCTTCTTCCCTGAGTCGGTATTCGTTCCCGTACCTATAATGTCCAAGTCAATAATTCCATCTTTTCATACTCCATTTTGGGACAAGGAGGTTGAGACAATTAACTCTGAAATTTATTATGAAATTTAGATATTTGATGGGGTGGAAATTCTAAAAAATGATTATACATACATTTTAGTGGGTTATGTAAGGAAAGTTTCTGGTGGGTTCCACCAAATTATCTGTTATCTTGATTGGGCCGCATTTCGTGGACCAATTAGACCACCTCCGGAACCACCACCCTAAGGTAACTTCCGCCTTCCCTTGTTCTGTTTCATGCATATATGCATTCATTCATACATTGAGGACAATGCATGAGATAAGTATGGGGGTGGGCTTTACTAACATACTAACATAAGTAGACACTAACAAAATTTGCTAATAAAAAAAAATTTTTAAAAAAAAAAAAAGAAATGTTTATAAAAAGGAAATATTTTGACTTATTTTTTTGAAAGAAATCTAAGTTAGTTTTAAGGATTAGGAAAATCATGATTAGGATTTCTAAAAACTTGGTCAAAATAAATAAATTGTTGAATTTTTAAGTATAGGAGGAGAAATTGAATAAGTAGTTAGTCTTAATTTTTACCTTAATGAAATGTGCATACCAAATGCATATCTAGGATTCTAAGACAAAGACCTTGTGCCTCATAAAAAAAAAAAAAGAAAAAAAAAATCACCAATTAAGCTGATACATGTGCCTCAAGAAGCATAAGTATTCATGCCTAAAGGTGAGTAAATAAAATAAAGTCCTTAGTTTTGGGGCCTAGTTCACTCGAATTTGAGTCCGCGGGGTGTTTTCTCACCTGGTGCCCTAAAGCCAACCGGTTTGGGAGTCATCGACTTTAAGTTCGCTACATGGGTGGATTAGAAAGCCTAAGAAAACTAAGAAATATAATATATGTATTAACACATCTAATAATCAATTAGTTAGGTATGAGGGCCTCAAGAAGCCTTGATACTTATACGAAAGAAAATTAGATGAGCTATACATGCAAAAAAAAAATATATATATATTAACACATCTAATAGTCAATTAGTTAGGTATGAGGGCCTCAAGAAGCCTTGATACTTACACGAAAGAAAATTAGATGATGTTATAAAAATAATAAAGAGGCATGAGAGTCCAAGTTAAGGAATTCCTACATTCACAAGGGTGCGTATGACTTTTGGTAACGAAAAAGACTATATTAGAAATTCAATTTTAATCCTTACCTAAAATGGAAAACAATTGACTTTATAAAGACTAGGTTTGAAGAATGAATAAAAATGATAATCCTAAAACTTATAGACTACTTAGTCTCTTCAATAATAATTCAAATATTTTCCTTTTTATGGATTTTGTGGGTGCAATCCGCTGAAAACCCTCACGAGACAACACTCGTCCTCTAGGGTAACCTAGAGGTTTAACGGCTTGTTGCACGTGCTAAGTGCAATCGTGATTCCTACGAAAGTGAGTTAGGTTAGTTTAACTTTTTCTTTTTCTTTGTTTTTACTCGAGGACGAGCAAAAAGATAAGTGTGGGGGTGTGATTGGTAGTCAAAAATGCATTTTTATCATCATATTTACCATCACATTTTCATATTTATTCATTTAATTCTGCACAATTATTAATATTTTGTTATTTATTGTGTGCAGGCCTCGAATTATTATTTTAATAATAAATAAAGCTTAATGAAGCCCAAAAGCCCACATTTGAAGCCCAGGTGTAAAAGTGCAAATATCAGATTGTCAAAGTGCAAATATACAAGGGCTAAAGTTGCAATTATTAAAGTTGAGGGAAGGATAGAATTCTACCCAACCCTAAACTCTTGCAGGATGAGCATAAAAGCCAAAGATGAGAAGGAAATTCGTTTAAAAGAGATTGGGAGAATTCAAAATCTAGGTAACTTGATTATCAAGTTACATCGAAATCCCAATATGAAGAGCCAGGATCATACTTCCAGAAGCTGGCGCCCACATGGACGGACCAGACGAAGCCACGCGCCAAAGCGCGTGGCCAGAAGCCACAAAAGTGCCGCGGAACCGCGGCAAAACCGCGGCAATCTAGTTGATCCAGAATCCCAGATTTCGTGGGCAAGTTCATCCAGGACTCCTCTGCCTTCTGCACCTATAAATATCCCCTGCAGTGCAACGTACAGAGGCGTCCAGAGGAGAGCCAAGGGCCAAAAGCTAGGGTTTAGGTTTTAGGTTAGATTTTATTTTCATTTTGTAAATTTTGTAACTGAGAGTGGAGATGCTTTCATGGAGGAAGGAATCATACTTGTACTGAGGTGACATCGGTGTAAGTTTTTATTTTTCCCCCATTGTTAATAAAAATCTGCTCGAGGTTGGTTTGTTTTTATTCTTGTTTCATTGTTTCTTTATTCTCGCTTTATCTTTGTTTTTCTAATCTTGCTCTATGTCATTGTTTCTCTCTGATGACTTGCAATCAGTGAGATCCGATTGCTTCGAGACTGCCTAGCCAACGAAGATCCCTTGATGGCTTATGGCGACGAACATCCTATACGCCATACTTGCAAATCTTCTGAGAAAAAGTAAGTCGTCGCAAAAGGATCGAAGGTAAGTAGGACTGAAGAGGTAGGTGTGTATTTTATAGTCTTTTCCTTTTCTTTTCTTTTCTTTTTGTAGATTAAATCCACATCTTCCACAATTCTTTTCTTCACTTCATTGTAAATACCATCCATTGTAAATACCACTACTAATAATAAAAAGATAAAAAAAAGAGAGATAACTTGCTTAACGCTTCCATCGCAGTCCCTCCCTGAGGATCACGACCCGCATAGCCCTGCTACCGCGGATTAGAACTGAAACTTGCACATCTATTTTTAAAACTAAAATACCATCTTTTGTGTGCAGGAAATCTCAGTCAACATCGACCGGACTCCATGTCGGTCGACCGAGCGATCGACCGACTGACTGAGGAAAACTCTTTGTTTGGGACGGTCGACCGAGCAGTTGACCGAAGTCAGCCAACGGTCAAAAAATTTTGAAAACCGATCGACCGACCGGTCGACCGTGAGTGATTTTTTCTGCCAAACGGCTAGTTTTTTAAATATATTTTAAAACGTGATTTTAATCTTAAAACGTGGTTTTAGGCTGATTTTTGGTCATATTCTTCCTGATTAGTCAAAATAATCATTTACCCTTTAATCCCTACCTAAATCCTATAAATAGGGGTGATTAGGGTTGAGGAGAATCGCTACAATATTTGCAAAGAAATCAAAGTTTGAGTATTCTTGAAAGAAGTTTTTACTCTCAGTTTTTGTGCTCTAATCTCTGATTTTTCTTTGAAGTTTTTGAATCAAAACTCTCTTCTACTTTATTTTATTTTTCACTTACAAACCTTGATCTTCAATCCTACATATTATTCTCTAGGGTTTTGTAAAGAAAATTAAGAGAGTTTGTGGCTTTTGATTACCAAGTAATTATTGTACTTGTGGCTACACTACCTCTGAACTAGAGGAGTGTGATTGAGGGTTGGGTGCTCTCTAGTGATTGTAATCCTTTGTGAAAATTCTAGTGGATCGAAAATCCTTCTGGGTGAAGGCGGGGACGTAGAGCTGGGTGCTCGAACCTCGAAACAAATCTCTGTGTTTGTGATTGGTTTACTTGTGTTTCTTAATCTCTATTCATTCATTCTTATATTGTCGATCTATATTCTCATAACAAGATTGTATTGCGCATCTCAAACTTTTATCTAGAGGAATCACGAGGAAGAAGTTCAGAGCCCTTCACGGGGTATCCTGCTTCTAATCTTACTTTGAGTGATCGTTGCATCATCTCATTTTTAATTTGTGCATTGATTAGCATATTCACCTATTCACCCCCCTCTAGGTGATTTCAACATGATGATATTCAGGGCACAGAGGTTGACTGTCATCTTCAGAGACCTCCGGGATATGTATCAGTAATGATTCTGAATTAGCCAGCGCGTCCCTGAGTGTCTCTCTTGTCTCTTTTGAGAGGCAAAACAGCTCGTGTATAGTGACCCGAGCTGGAATATTGGCTATTTGTGCCAATATATCAAAGCGGAAGGGGCACCAAGTCCCCGAGCCGAAGTTTTCTTTAACACTCAGTCAAACTGGACTTCTTTCTGCTTTTCTTTTCCTGGCATTGGAACTGAAGCCAGAACAGGTATCTCTGCTGACGTCATTGGCTGCTGTGTCTCGTCAGTGATCTTCTCATACCGCCTCAGGTATAATTTTCTAAACCGAGTACCTGTCAGTTGAAGTGTACCATCTTGTACTGCGAAAGCATGCTTCTTATCTTTAGAATCACTGAGAGAAGCTACCATTACGTTTGTCATCATCTTGCAAGACAGAGAGAACGTTGCAAGATTTTCCCTTTAGCTTGGGTTTCTTTGAATCCCATTGTTTATCTTTGGCAAGATCTGGGTGCACCCACATAATTTTCTCAGTCTTTAACGTCAGTGAAAGGAGACCTTTAGCCTCCTTTGCTTTGCTAAAGGATTACTTACCTCCAGTCGTGCCTTTAGGACTGGAGCATGTCCATCGGGGACAATAACCTTCGGAAGAGTGCCGAACTCAAGAGTCACCATGTTTGCAATGACTTTCGTTTGTTTCGACTTTAAAGTCAGAACTTCGGCATTGATCAAAACTTGAATTTTATCCTTGAGGACAGAGCATTTGTTGCTAGGATGGTGAATCATCCTATGGAAGAGACAATAGTTGGGATCATTTGTGCGTCCCACTTCATTAGGGCGTCGAACCTCTGGCAGCTTCAACTCATTGCCCTTTTGGAGCAAATGGAATATTCTAACCACCTGCTCATTTTTGAAGGAGTATTATTTTGGTGGAACTTGAACTCTTGATTGCTAGCGCCACCCTTCTTGGTTTTTGAAGGAGTTTCCCCTACAACTCCACGGACATGGTTGCTTTCCCTTTGGCTTGGGTGGACTGTGCCATCTCGCCGCGTCCTTTATGATTCATACCCCATTTCTCTCTAGGTATGGGAGGCTCAAATTTTTTAGCCGACTTCTCGGCTATTTCAGCTTGCTCAATAAGCTCTCTCTAAGTGTGGGCCTTGACAACTCCCTTGCAAATTTTTACTTGGTCTAAAAAGTTGTGCCTACATGTCCGCAATAACATGGGTAATGGTGTCCTTGCTGGATACATCAGAGATAAGTTCCTGAATCTTTCAATATAATCACAAATCGATTCTCCTATCTTTTGCATGGTGGAAAGAAGTTTATCCATGGTTACCTCGGTGTCATCCTCATAGAAGTCAGAGAGGAACTGAGTCTCCAAATCGATCTAAGAATTGATGAAACGATCTGCCATTATGACATCATTATCTATCACATTACCAGTCGTGACCGAAAGTAATATATATGTTGGTTCGGTGAACTTTTACCATCATATGTATTTAATGTAGGTGGTTTGAATTTCGGCGGGTATGGCACTGAATCCCATTCTAGTGGGTAAGGGTGAGTCATGTCTGCTTTCTTCAGCTTATCCCTCTGAGTTAGGGATGCAATCTGAGCCTGAATGCCTTTAATAACCTCAACATCAATTGAAGAACTTTTCTTCGACCTCTCAATCTTAGGCCGTTCATCATCATTATGTTCCTCTTCATTATGATTACTTCTGGTATCATTGTTAATCCGGTCAGTTAGGAGCTGAGCTAATATCTGTTGAATATTATCCAAATCTTCTTACTGTGCACTGGAAGTTTGTTCTTGAGCCTCATCCATTGGCGAAGGTCATCATTGTTGTTATCGGCTATGTTAGCCGACACTCTGCCTGTTTGCATAGAGCTGATCGTTGCTAAATAGGCATATCCTCTAGCTTCTTCCCCCCTCATCATCCGACAATTGGAAGAGACTTTTTAGTGGTTCTGGTGACATGACCCCGGTTGAAGAGGACAGTTGTTCATAATTATAGGGTATTGCTACCCTGGATCTTGTGCCTCAGAACACACTTTCTTGTCCTACTAATACTTGGCCCAAACCGGGGCTATAGTCTAAATCTGAAGAACTGAACGAAGGATAGTTAGTATCACGTCTCCCTCGCCTGGCCTTGAGCGGTTCACGCCCCCTTCCTATCATGTTGACGGATGCTGAGGGAAGATTTGGCACGTTTCGTGCTTTGTTTCTTCTCTGAGGCTTCACAGGGGCTTGAATCGATAGTCGGTTGAAAACCGACTGTCAGGCTGGAAGAGTGGCGGGGACTGACCCTAGTCGGTAGTGGACTGAATAGACCGTCACCAACTGGCACCCTACTTAATCACAGCAAGAGGGAGAAGTATGGAGCAGTTCTTTACAACAAAACTTATGTTTGTTAGTTAAGAACTCTTGTAAATCAGGATTAACCAAGTTTAAGTGATCTAGCATAGAGACTCGAGGAAATCGTGTATTAGGCTGTTCAGGTTGGAGAATTCTTGCATTGAAGCTCCTCTTTCGAACTATAGGTGGTTTTAAAACTACCTCACAGTAGTATTAGTTTCACTTGGCGAAGCTAAGCTTTTAGCTCTGCCCACAAGTGCGAGCTTAGTGCTAGAAGGAATATGAAGTGAAGTCATGGTAGCTTCGCTTTTAGCACATTATGGTTGTGCGAAGCCAGAAGAAACTCGCGCCCTTGTGGTTTTAATTCAGCCTCGCGGCTAGCATGAGTAACGGTTCTAATGCTTTAGGGCATCTTGCCCTTGTCTTCACGTGAGAGGCGAGATTGAGCTTTAACTTCACCTACCTGCTTGCCCTGAGTAGTTTTAGGTTCGCGTGGAATCTGTTTGGCTTCATATGAAAAGCCACCATCTTGACGAAGTCAACCTGGCCTCGGTTGAGACTGAGGGGAATTGGAGCGATCTTTGCTCACCCACGCACGCAGCTGGCATAGGCTTAGACGCAGCCTCAATTGAAACCGCATTCTGATCTATAGCCAAGGGAGTTTTGACTATGGAGACCCTCTTGTGCTTCCGTGCATGGAGAACTGGGTTATCCCCAGAGAGGAGTTCCTCGAACTTTTCTTGGTCAAAGTGGATGACCAAGTTTTTGACGGTAACGGGTTCAACACTCTGACCATTGCATTGCGACATCATCTCCTTGTTGCGAAAGAAGACCCTATTTCCCAGTGGAGTCGCCATCTTGTTTTCCATTGAAATTGATCGGGGGAAAAACTTACAAAAAAGGATTGAGGAGCAAAATTACAATTAATTCTTTTAAGAAAGAAAAAGAAAATTATAAGTAGATTTCCTCTGAGATTCTGGGAAAGTATGCCAGTGGGATTCTGATCAGCGCACAATTACTTTATCCTGTTGATGAATGCAATCCGTCGGGTGGTCAAGCCTTCTCGAGAGAATTTTCTTCTCGCTTGGTTCTGAAAATCTTCTAAAGATACAAGGCGTGTTGAGACCCTGGATGAAAGAGAGTTGAGTTTCTGAGGCTTTTGGCAGCTTTGAAAGTAAGAGGACACCCGTTCTCTTAGATTTCTCTAAACTTTTTTCAGACCTTCTTCTCTTTTGCAATGGGATATTTATAGTGAAAATAGGGGTGTTACCGCCCCCTTGAATTCAGCGAGACTGAAGCAGTCTATTAGCTTCGCATAAGGCTCAAAATAGCCTTGCCGTGAGGCTCTCTATGAGCTTCAGACGAAGCTAGAAAGTTCGTGCGAAGCTTAATTGTCTCCACTTAATTGTTGGCCCAGAGGCCCTTCACTCTAGTTTTGAGGATGATTAACTCATGTAGTTATAGTTTACTAATAATCTTGTGATATTTAGTTTTAGATATTTGATCAAGATATTAGTAGGTGATTAGTTTCAACAAAGGTATTTTGGAGCTTTCATATGCTGATTCAAGAGCTCGAGCGTCAAGATCGCTTCTAGCACTCAGTTAGAATCAAACTCGTTGGATCGTGTTTGGATCGAGTCGACTTGGAGACAGAGTTCTACAAGAAGATATTGATTTGTTTAGTTTAAGATTATTTTTAGATCATTGTAAAGATTAGATAGTGTTGATATGCTCAAGTTCACATACACACACTTGTTTAAAGTTTCATGTTTTGGTTTTTCGGTTTAACCGGTTTTGGATTTCTTTTTCATATATATGGTTTTCATGAATAGATAGAATCAAAACAAGTTTACAAGTTTTAATGTATATTAGATTTGATCTATATACATCTATGCTTCATCTATTTAGAAAATTTTATTTTGATAGTCTATTTCATGAGTTTGGAGTTTTGTATTTAAACAAAACTTTTTTTTGTATTTAATGTCAAAAACATGTATATAATATCCTTCATGTATATTGAATTCTATCCATATACAATATGCTTAAAAGTTATTTCAATATCATGTTTTTGTATTTGCATAAGTTTTGGAGAAAACGGTTTTCCATTTCAAAAATTCTAGTTTTTGGAAAATACAGTTTTTAGTTTAAGGCAAATTTTCAAGAACACAAAAATGGTTCAAATTGTTTATAATATGTGTTGAATTTTTGTCACACATATTTGTTTTTCAAAGATATAATAAGAAGTTATTTTTGCAAAATTTATGTAATTTTATGGGATTTTTTAGAAGGTAAAATAAACAAGTTTTTAATCCCTATAAGTTTGACCTGGTTGTCTGCCGGTCGACCGAGGTAGAAGTCGATCGACCGGTCCGGTCGACCGACGTGCACAGAACGTGCACGCAGCCTAGGCTGGAGCCAGTCGACCAGGTCGGTCGACCGCCAGAGAGCTTCTGCTCTCTGGAAATGGCCCCAGTCGACTGCCCGGTCGACCGGCAGAGAGCTCTGATCTCTGTTTCCAGTTTCCGGTCGACCGACTGGTGGCTCAACGGTCATAAATATGACCGTTGGCCAGTCGACCGCCCGGTCGACCGGAAGGGCAGTTTTGCCCTTTGCCAGACTGCAAACAGGAAGATTTCTTTGGAGCTATATATACCCATTTCTTGAGCTGTTTTATACAAGTTTTTCATGAGAAAAATTCTCATTCTCTCTAGTGTTTAAATACAAGTTTTTAAAAGAGTTTTAGAGCCAAAAGATTGATCTTTATTTTTTTTAAAAGGGGTTGGAAAATTCAAAGAAAAAAAGTTTTTGGGAGTTGTTTTGATCTTCATTCATATTTCAATATAAAGTTTTTTTCAAGAGTTTTTCTTTGTGTTTTTTATTTTCAAACTCTTTATTTTCTCACACTTGAGCTTATCTATTTATCCTATCTATTAGGATCTATTTTTGTGGGAAAATTGGTTTGTAGTTGTTGATACTACCAAGTGTTGTAAACCCTTCTTTCTTTGTGATATCCCTCTAGTGAGAGGTGATTGTGTTGATATCCCTCTTAGTAAAGAGGTGATTGTTGGAATGGTGGCTTTGTGCTTTATCCCTCAAGTGTGAGGTGATTGTAGTAGTTTGACTTTGTGCCTATCCCTCAATTGGGAGGTTGATATTGTGTTGGCTTTGTGCCTTGCCTCTAGTGAGAGGTTGTATTTGTTGAGAGAGAAGTTGTGTACTCCCAAGTTATATTTGCCAAATCCTCAGTGGAGGTTCCCTGAGTGGGATGTCCTCTGTGGACGATTTAGTGGAAATCCTTATGTGTGAAGGCGGAGACATGGAGCTGGGTGCTCGAACCTCGAAACATATCTTGGTGTTTGCGTTTGATCCACTATCTCTAACTCTCTCTCTCTCTTATATTGTGCCTTGCATCATTTCATATTATTCATATCATTTATATGCTTGGATTTGCTACTGTGCCTCGCTTATGTTCAACCAAGAGAGCTTCATATAGCACCTCAACTCTTATTTAGAGGAATTTAGAGGAGATAGTCCAGAGCCCTTCACCGGAAATTCGGCTACACTCTTTGGTTACACTAAGTGTATTGCAATTAGTTTTTCATTCTGCATTATTTGTCATTAGATTAGCCATACACCTATTCAGCCCCCCTCTAGGTGTACTTTCAATTGGTATCAGAGCCTACGCTCCTGATATTAGGTTTAACCTCCTAGAGTGAGATCTTGACTAGCTAATCTATCATTTGCATTTGCACACTTACTTGTTTACACACACTCATGGACTATATGACTCCTCCTATGTATGACACTTCCAACATTGTTGTTTGGAAAGCTAGGATGTCCATGTACCTCAAAACCCTTGGTTTGCATGTTTTCCTTGCCGCTACCAAGAAATCCTATCTTGGTAATTGCAAGCATATAGAGGCCAATGCACAAGCCTTTGAAGCACTTAGGAGCACTCTAAGCAAAAAATATTTGTGTATGATTTCTCATTGTGATTCCGCCTTTGCAGTGTGGAATAGGTTGACCTCTCCTGCACTCCAAAAGATGAATCATGTGGAGATGAAATCTAGTGGAAGAGAATCCGAACAACATTGCTATATAGTCCAAGGGAATGACTCCCTTGAGATAAATTCGAAAACTCACCTAGATGATTGTGCTAGTTCTTCCGGCGATGATTTAGTTGATGCCGATACTTTAAATGAAGAACTTTTTATTGTTTGCGAAAAAATATTAGAAAAATATAAAACTTTGAAAAAGAAAAGTTTTGGACTTAATAAAGAAAATAAGGATTTGATTTCAAAACTTGATTTGGCTTTGCAAGAAAAGTTTGAGATTTCAAATGAACGTGACTCCTTGAAATCCCAACTTGAACTTGCTCTAAATGAAAATAAAATGTTAAAAAATAAAAATGATTGTAATGATGTTTTGAAGAAAAATGAGATCTTGTCTTCAAAACTTGATTTTACTTTAAAAGAAAATGACCCTTTGAAAAATAAAATTGCTTCAATTTCAAAAGATCTAGATTTGATTGCTAATGAGAATAAATCTTTAAAAATTGATCTAGATACTCATGTTTGTCATGCTAATATAGCTTCACCATCTTGTGTTACTATTGCATGCTCCACCTCTTCTTCCATTATTGAAAATAATATATCCATGTTAAAGAGGAGTTTTGATTGTTTGTGCTCCACTTTGAGCCAACGTGCTTTGAACCACACACAGTTGGAATCTATATTTCGAAAGAAACAAGTTCTACATATGCATACACACCATACACAGCATAAACGTGCTCCTCATGTTCACACATATGAATACTAGGTATGCTCATGTGTGCACTAGTACACATTGTGGACGTAAGGGCCACCTTGTAAAATTTTGTTATGATAGGATACACGATTCAAATTTTGTAAATAAATTTGTTTGGGTTAGGAAAGGTGCTAACCCCCATAGACCCAAAAGAGTATGGGTACCAAAAATCACTCCTATTTTATTTAATGTAGGTGTGAGATCTCACATGACGTGAAAATTGGTGGTGCCTTGAGGTGGATGTGTTCCGAGCTTAAAGGTGACAATTTTGGATGCATCACTTTCAAGGAAAGTTTGGTGGGAGGACCGCCTTGGTTTGGAGACATAGAGATGTGCCATATTGGTTTTGGTAATGATCTCTAACTCCCTTTTATGTTTACATGCTTTTATGTTGTTTAGCATGTTTTGATTACTATGTTAAATGCCATGATAATTAGACTTGTGACATACATGTATGGTAATTGAGATACACCCATATTCATATGGATCCATATTTTATGTTCTCACTTTAGTTTAGCTATCGTGTATATCATAACTCTAAACATGTGCATTCATATAATGATCATATTAGTTTATGTTTTATTTTTATGCTTCATATTTTGATTACATGTTTAGATGTAATTTTTCATTAAAACTTGTGTATATACTTGTATAACTAGTGAGTCACAGATAGATTATTATATGTTTGTACTTGATTGCTCATTTGTACCCATTGGATGTACTAGTATAGTCTAGTTTTGATGATTCATACATTTTGACTTGTATTCCCTATTTTGTGCATATTTTCATTAATATGTATTTAACTTCATATATATGTTAATTTTGCCAAAACTTTAAGATATACATATATAACCTTGAGTCATTTGCCTTTATGCAAAATTCTTTGTGGACTCATTTGTGTTTGGATATGTATGTATGCCTTTTATTTTTGACAAAACATACATATGCCTTGAAGTTAGTATTGTTTTGATGAAAATTAAATTTTTGATGATTTTCATATTTTTTTGATAAGGAATTTCATGTTGAGCCTTAATGCCTTATTCCATGACTTTTGTTGATTACATATCTTTTTACACTCACATTACTTGATGTTTTCTCATGATTCTGTTTTCATGAGTATTATATGTGCTATATAGACTTTGATTTTTGATTATGTGATTTTCATTTTTTTCACGAAAAATATTCTTGTTTTATTTCTTACTTGAAGGATTTCGTACTACTTTTCAAGTTTTTCATAAAACTGGTTGCGTATTTTCTCATTTTGGAAGAGTTTTCAATTAAGCTAAAATTATTTTCAAACTTATTTTTGAAAATCCCTACCATCGAAGGGTGGTTGGATGGGCGATCATGCCTTGTATGTCTAATTGAAAATCTATTTAAACATGTGCATGAAAGGGAGGTAGTATGAGTTATACACTTGATACTCATCATATTTTCAATTGGTATCCTAATTGACATTTTTTTGTTGTATACTTATATGTGTTTTCTATATATGTATGCTTCAAAACATCAAAAAGTATCAATTTCTATTGGTATTTATATTTTCATATATATATATATATATATATATATATATATATATATATATATATATATATATATATATATATATATATATATATATATATATATATATATATATATATATATATATATACATGATTTGATTGTGCTTACTATATCTTTACATCTTAAAGTATAAATTATATTTATGCTAAGCTTGATTTACTCCTTAATGTATATTTTATACAAGCTTATGCATCATTTTCATTGGTATTTCATAAAGGGGGAGAAAACTTCATGTTTTAATTTTCAATCGATTTTATTTTCAATTGGTATCTTACTCCAACTCTTTATGATGAAAAATGATTTTATTTGGGATATTATTTTTCAATTGGTTTCCTATGCTCTAAATGAAAAATATTTTAATTTAGAATATGCTAACATTTTCAATATTAGTATAAAAAATCTTAAATTGACTTTAGTCTAAAATTTGGTATCTTTATTGCAAAATAAGTTATTTAATCAAATAGTTGGTTTGTTTTTCAATTGGTATCATATTTCATTCTAAATTGATATCTATATTAAAATGAGTTATGTTTACATAAAAATATTTGAATTTCACTTTCAATTATCAAAATTACAAAATATTCTGATTTTGTATCAAAATTACAAGATGTTTACATTTGGTATCAAGATTCTAAAATACATATATATTTCAATTCGTATCAAAACATACATCGTTTTATTTTCTATTGGTATCAAAAGTTTACAAGATATTTTCCCATTGGTATCTTTTGGTATCTTAAAAAAAAATTTATTTTCAATTGGTATCATAATTTAGTATCAAAAGTTTTGATATGTATTGCTTATATGCAAGGGGAGCTTAACATCTTCTCTATATATAGATTTATGTTGAGTGTATCTCATATTGAGGAGCTTGACCGCTCTTCTCTATGTCCTACACGTGTGTAGGAGGAGCTTCACATCTTCTTTTATATATTGTATATTATGGGCTATGTGATTAGGATCTAGTCATCTCTTTTTCATGTAATGTATGTATGCAGGGTTAACTTCACGTCTTTCCTCTTCATGAATGTATATAGCACATACACCTTTATTGTTTTAATTTATGCAAAAAAGAGGAAAAATATTATTTATGTCTTTAGTGTTTGTACTCCTTTGTTGATGAATTGACAAAAAGGGGGAGAGAAATTTGGAGTTTTTATATATGCATGTTTATTTAATTTGTTATCTTTTACCATTGGTATCAAGAGCATCTTTTGTTGGTATCAAGAGCATGTTTATTTCATTAGTATCAGATATCATATTTATGCATATTTATGTTGAGCATTCACGGCATATCTTTATTGTTTATTGCTATGCATGAGTTAAGGTGGAGCTTCTATGAAGCTTAACTTTAATTCATACATATATAACTCCATGATTTTTGTCATCATCAAAAAGGGGGAGATTGTTGGCCCAGAGACCCTTCACTCTAGTTTTGATGATGATTAACTCATGTAGTTATAGTTTTCTAATAATCTTGTGATATTTAGTTTCAGATATTTGATCAAGATATTAGTAGGTGATTAGCTTCAACAAAGGTGTTTTGGAGCTTTCACATGTTGATTCAAGAGCTCGAGTGTATAGATCGCATCTAGCACTCGGTTGGAGTCAAGCTCATTGGATCATATTTGGATCGAGTCGACTTGGAGACGGAGTTCTACAAGAAGACATTGGTTTGTTTAGTTTAACATTGTGTTTAGATCATTGTAAAGATTAGATAGTATTGATATGCTCAAGTTCACATACACCCACTTGTTTAAAGTTTCATGTTTTAGTTTTTCGGTTTAACCGGTTTTGGATTTCTTTTTCATATATATGGTTTTCATGAATAGATAGAATCAAAACAACTTTACAAGTTTTAATGTATATTAGATTTGATCTATATACATTATGCTTCATCTATTTAGAAAAACTTATCTTGATAGTCTATTTCATGAGTTTGGAGTTTTGTATTTAAATAAAACTTATTTTTGTATTTAATGTCAAAAACATAGATATAATATCCTTCATGTATATTGGATTCTATCCATATACAACATGCTTAAAAGTTGTTTCAATATCATGTTTTTGTATTTGCATGAGTTTTGGAGAAAACGTTTTTCCATTTCAAAAATCCTAATTTTTGAAAAATACGGTTTTTGGTTTAAGGCAAATTTTCAAGAATACAAAAATAGTTCAAATTGTTTATAATATGTGTTGAATTTTTATCACACAGATTTGTATTTCAAAGATATGATAAGAAGTTATTTTTGTGGAATTTATGTAATTTTATAGGATTTTTAGAAGGTAAAATAACCAAGTTTTTAATCCTTATAAGTTTGACCTGGTTGTCTGCCGGTCGACTAGACCGGTCGACCAAGGCAGAAGTCGGTCGACCGTCCGGTCGACCGATGTGCACAGAACGTGCACGCAGCTAGGCTGGAGGCCGGTCGACCAGGTCGGTCGACCGCCAGAGAGCTTATGATCTCTGGAAATGGCCCCAGTCACCGCCCGGTCGACCGGTAGAGAGCTCTGTTATCTGTTTCCGGTCGACCGGTGGCTCAACGGTCATAAATATGACCGTTGGTCGGTCGACCGCCCGGTCGATAGGAAGGGCAGTTTTGCCCTTTGCTAGACTGCCAACGGGCAGATTTCTTTGGGGCTATATATACCCCATTTCTTGAGCTGTTTTATACAAGTTTTTCAAGAGCAAAATTCTCATTCTTTCTAATGTTTAAATACAAGTTTTTAAAACAATTTTAGAGCGAAAAGATTGATCTTTACTTGTTTTAAGAAGGGTTGAAAATTTCAAAGAAAAAGAAAGTCTTTGGGAGTTGTTTTGATCTTCATTCATATTTCAATTCAGAGTTTTTCCTGTTTTCAGTGGAGGTTCCCTGTATGGGAAGTCCTGTGTGGACGATTTAATGAAAATCCTTCTGTGTGAAGGCGGGAACGTCGAGCTAGGTGCTCGAACCTCGAACATATCTTGGTGTTTGCGTTTGATCCACTATCTCTAACTCTCTCTCTTATATTGTGCCTTGCATCATTTCATATTGTTCATATCATTTATATGCTTGGATTTGTTAGTGTGCCTCACTTGTATTCAACCAAGAGAGCTTCGTATAGCACTTCAACTCTTATTTAGAGGAATTTAGAGGAGATAGTCCAGAGCCCTTCACAAGGAATTCGGCTACACTCTTTGGTTACACTAAGTGTATTGCAATTAGTTTTTAATTCCGCATTATTTGTCATTAGATTAGCCATACACCTATTCACCCCCCTCTAGGTGTACTTTCATTAATGTGGGACGAAGTCGGCGGGTGTAACCGCCCGCTTAAAATGGCATTAACCCCACTAAAGTATCAGGATTCAACCATTAATCCCTCGTGAGATTTTAAAATGGTCAACTGATGACCTGGTAAAGCTCACGACGGAGCTAAGTAAGAGTTTCATGCGAAGCTCATTTTTCAAAACTTCAAGCGAAGGTAGAAGTTAGCTCATAGCAGAGCTGGATGAAGCTTCAAGCGAAGGTAAGATTTAGCTTAGAACAGAGCTGGACCACTTATTCTCTAGCGAAGCTGGAGATAAAGTTTCTAGCGAAGTTTAAATTTAGCCTTCAGCGGTGCTGATTGTAGCTTCGTGCGAAGCTAGTGGCTTTGACCTTTTAGCGAAGCTAGATCTCTTTTGAGCTCATGCTAGGCTAGGTGCTTGATCAGGCTTAACTTCATAGGCCTGCTTTGGCCTCTTCATAAGCAACATTGGCTTACTGTCTGCTTCACTAAATCAGTAGAGTTCAAATCGTTGCTTTGTCCCTAAGAGATGGGCAAAAACTGGTTGTCAGCTTTCTGCGACTTGTCTTTTGTAAATGTCGACAAGTTAGATATCATTCAGACTGATTGAAGAGTTTCTAAGAGTTTTGCCTTTTTAGAGTGTCAACACCGCCACCGGCACTCCCCTAGGCTCACTGCCGATAAGTCCCACCGCCGACCACTTCGCTTAGCCTGTTGAACCCCTTGGAGAGAGGGAGAGTGAGAGAGGATGAGGGAATGCGCAGAGAAGGAAGAGAGAGAGAGAGAGAGAGAGAGAGAGAGGGAGTGAGGGAGTGAAATAAAATTGATATAATTTTCTTCTCCCCAAATCTCTTTACATATATCTTGTATACAAACTCCCTCCTCCTGCCACTTGTACCTCCTGCCACTTATACTCACAAATTCCTCAACCTAACCCCTCCACGTTGCTGCAAACCAGACACCTCACTACTCCATTAGCATAATTATTTGTTTAGTGATTGTATATAATTAATATGTACATGTAAGTATAATTAGGTATTTATATGCCTATACACACATTTCTATAAATGTCATGTTTCATGAATAGTCACACCACTTATATGTATAAAATTTGCAAATTAATCCATTCCACTAATTCCATTGTTTATCAATATTTATGAAAAATTTTGTGACTCAAATTTTAGCAGTACTACTTATTGGATGTTATTTTTTTAATCCAAGATTTAAATATTAATCAGGGCATTAAAAATTGGGGTGTTATAACAAAATTCTCGCCCAAATCTTCCCAACTATCTATAGGAACACATAATCAATTTTCTTTAAAAAGAAAATCGTCCATAATATGGAAGTATTTCGCGGATTGCCTTGTTGAACACTTCTCCCAAATCTTCTCATAGTCTTCATCCTTTAGAACTTCACTATCCTTAGAATTTATCCAGTAATGTGAAAAACTAGGTAGATTTGCTCCAGAAATAAGATTAATATGAGGATGGATATTCTTCATGGGTGGCAATCCTTCTGAAAGCTCGTCATGGATAACTCTTTTGGAATCTTTTCATAATAGTTCCGTCTTCTCTGAAACTTTAGCAGGTGGAGTAACTTCATTCTTGACCAATGAAGCAACTCCTTGCTTTGTTTCCTTTAATACCACGAAAAATTTGCCTCGATTACACTTGGAAGCAAATTTAGTTTCCTTTTCTTTTATAAACTTTGGAGTAGGTGTAATTGGCTTCATGGCAACTTTTTCGTCCTTCCAATCAAACTTATAGATATTCTTTTTACCTCTGTGGGTAACATCAACATTGTATTGCCATGGTCTCTCCAATAGAATATGACATGCATCCATGTCAATCACATCACAAGCAACAATATATTGATAATATTTGCCAATTAAAATAGAAACATGACATAGATCTATTACCTTAATGGAGGGGCCCTCCTTGATCCAACCAATGATGTAAGGATGAGGGTGTGGCCCTGTTTCTAGCTTCAAATGATCTACAAGTGCTCTAAACATGATGTTCTCATAGCTTCCATTGTCAATGATGAGGTTGCATATCTTATTCTTGATTAAACACATAGAGTAAAAGATTTGATGTCGTTGTGTAGTGTCGGGGGTCTTTTTGCTGTACTTCAATTTCTAGATAACACAAGTTGTAAATTCGTTGATGGATTAAAGGTGTATAGTAGTATTGGTTAAGAAAAATTAGTCGATGGGTGATATGGTAGTTGTTGTGGTTGATCGAGGGTGGAGGTGGTGGAGAAAGTTTAGTAGATGGATGATCATGTTCGCTTTTGTATGTACCATTGGTCAGACTTTAATCATCGATCTTGAGAGACAATCTCTTGAGCTCTTAGACTACGCCGTCCAAGCTTGAGTTGATAGCGTGGATCTTCCCTTCAACAGTGCCAATCCTTATGGAAAGGCCTTACAATCTATCATCGTCTTCTGCCATCGTCAGAAAGTAGTCGAAGCTATGGTACCACTTGATGTAGACAAGGAAGCGAATAATGTGATCTTATTCTAGCACTAACGAATCCTAAAAGATAATTTCAAATAGGAAAAGTACTCGAAGCCACGAGCATAGGATAAATAACTCGAATCCATGAGCAATTGAAAGAGAAAAGACTCAATTTAACTGATTATCAAAAGTTTATACTAAAACAAAGATATAATGACTTTATATAGGGAAATAAAGAAGAATACTAATCCAACTAAGAAACTTAATTAAATAAAAGAAAAAACAAATCAGAATACAACTCAAAGTAGAAAACTAAATCCTACATAAACTCGGATATCTGATACACAACAGGGCTAAGATGATCCCTGTCAACTACACAACTTCAACTCTTAGGAAAACGCTTCTGAATTCAATCTGTCGACAGCTGAAATTGGTTGTTGACAGCTCGGCCCAGTCTGTCAATAACTAATTTTGGCTGTCGACAGCTGCGACTCAAAATTGATCTACTGCTTTGATTTTCTTCCTATATCAACCCTTCCCATCAAAAGTTGACTACGCACCACAATATCTCCATCAATATGACACCACCCAAGTGTCAGATCACTGTTAGAATTATGACTGGAATATATCGTGAAGGTAGACGAAACTTCAGATATCAAAGATTAGACATGCACAAGGAACTATGCACAATACAAGTTGACTTATACTTGGTATAGTCTACTATGATAACAATTAGACGACTTATACTTTGTATAGTCGACTGGTCTTGCAAACAAAAAGTAAAGGTCTCTGATTTTTGATAGATCATTTGACTTATACTTATGTATTATCGACTATTGGACATGAGTCAACTAATATCGGGTCTGGCTGTTTCTTTTTCTAGATCTGTTTTCAGTTTTGAGTTGAATTCGAGTTTTCTTTCTTCTGAGGCTGCGATCGTTTATATTGATGAAGTCTGTATAGGACTCGGAGAGTCCTATGGCCTATAAATAACCCCTTGGTAATGGCCTTTAATGAATTAAATTCAATTAAAGAGAGAATTCATGTGAGAAGTTTTACGCATAAGGGTTCGCTGTTCCAGCAGCCATCAAAGCACTTGTAATCTTTTTAGCGAAAGGTATAAGTATTTCTTATTGTTATTGGCCCAAAGATCAATAACCCTAGTTTTGATGATGATAATCAAATGAAGTTATTTGATCTAATATTTCTATCTTTACAAGTTTCGGGTAAAAAGATAAATTCAAGATTGAGTGTGGCTTCTTTATGAAGACTTATAAGTTTATGAAGCCCTCAAGATGGTGATTCTAGAGATAAACCATCTAGATCAAGTTGAAGAACTCATTCTAAGGATACAAGCTCAAAGTGTCTTTTGGCTAAGAAAAGATTTTTCTTTCTTTTGTATAGGTTTTAAGATTGTTAAACCTAAAAAGTGGAGTATTGGTTAGCTCATGAGATTGACTCTTACACACACAAAATAACTTTTTGATTTTATGAATTTTGAATATGGATTTTCAAAGATAGCAAAATAAGTTTTGTTTTAAACAAGTTTCTACTTTAGAAAAATTTTGAGTATTTTAAAAGAGAGTATTTTTCTACAAAATATGAGCTCTACTTGTGTAGTTTGCGTTCATCTTTGATCACACGTTTTTGAACTTCCTCATTTCTCAAAGAACTATATTTTGTGCATATTTATTGAAAAATGTCTCAAAGTAAAAACAGTTTTTCAAAATAAATTTCTGATCCTGCCTTTTGCTCAGGGTCGATCGATCGGGCGGTCGATCGAAGTGCACAAGTAAGATATTGTGTACGTCAAGCAACCGGCTAGTCGACCGACTGTAAATTCTTTGCTCTCTATTGGGGATCGGTCGACCGACTTTGCCCAACGATCATATTTTTTACCATTGGTGGTTGACCGGGCGGTCGACCGACCTGGCAGTTCTAACACCTTTTTTGCTTTAGCGGCTATATTATTTGAGAGCTATTTAAAGCCTAATCCAAAACAAATATATGAGTTTTTCTCTCTACTTTTGAGAACTTATATATAAATAACAACTTATGAACCAAGAGATAATTCTTACTATTATTTTATATTCAATTTTTAAAGAGAAAATTTTCAAAAGAGAAGTGTTCTTCAATTCAAATCTCATTCCAAATCTTTCTTGTTTTAATTCTCACACTCCACTGATTACAAGCTTTCCTAACCATAAATCTCTGAGCTAAAAATCCATTTTTGATTATATGATTGGATTTGTGAGCCTCTTTGGTGATCTTAGAAAGATCATCTTCTTTATTGTTACTGAGAAGAGTTGTAGAGATTGAGACCTCATACAAGCTTGCAGGCTCGTCATTTGTAAGGTATAAAAGACACCAAGTGAGAGGACTTGCAGTTCTAATTTCTTGAGAGAACGTGTAGAGTGGTGATCTCGTGGGATCAAACAATAGTGGAAATCCTTCACGCAGTGAAGGCGGAGACGTAGAGCATGGCTCAAAACTTGAAACAATCTTCTTGTGTTTGCGATTACTTTCTTTCTTCCTCATCTCTTTAACTCACTCTCTCTATTTGCATGCTATAATTGCTTTTCATTGTATTGCAATTTTCTTTTGTACAATTACTAATTGTGTTGGATATTGTTAATTTGCTTGGATTGCTATACTTAGTTTTTATTCCGCATTATTTGCCATCAACTTATAGCCGTCACTTTTTCACTCCCCCTCTAGGTGATTTACAATTAGTATCAGAGTCTAAACTCTAGTTTTTAGTTTAACCACCTTAGGGAGATCCTCTAATTGGCTATATTTATTGCATTTGTTACTTGGTTTATATTATTGCTTGATTTCGTGGTATCACACGACTTCTCTAGCGTTAGTCCCCACCCAAATTTGATGGGTTGAATTTTCTCATATGAAAAGTGAAGATGACCCTTTTCCTTAAGTCTCTAGGATTTAGGGTTACAAAGGCCATTACTAAAGAATTTATAGAATCTCACGGTGATGAGAAGTCATAGTCCGAGGCAACCACCATCGATTATGAGGCTAATGAAAAGGCACAATATGCACAAATACAAGCATTGAACGGTAATTGCTTATCACGTATTATTAATTGTAAGCCGGCTTATAAGGTATAGAATGACTTGATTATTACCCAGGAAGGCACCTCACAAGTTAAACGTTCTAAGATTGACTTACTCCATTCTCAATATGAGAATTTTTATATGTTTGAAAATGAATCCATAGATGAAATGCTTACCGTTTTACTAAAATTACTAATGGTTTGTCTTTCTTAGGTGATTCTTTTGAAGGTGCGAGAAGGGAGAGAACTTACTAAGAAGAAATTGATTGCTTTCAAAGCAAATCCCTCCATTGAAGATCAAGAGGAGTCATCGAAAGAAGGTGAAGAAGACTTCGTCATGCTTATCTGAAAGGTGGGAAGAATGTTTTATAAGAAGGGAGACAAAGTAACTACCGAAGAGGTAGACCACAAGAGAAGTTTGAAAAAGAAAAAGGAGGAGATGGGTCCTTACTTTCATTACAAGAAAACGGGACATCTCATAGAGGATTGCACATCTTTACAAGCGACCACATTAAAGAAGTTGCACGAGAAGAAGAAGGCCTTGAAGGCCACTTAGGATGACTCAGAAACGGAGTCAGACAATGAAGAGATCGACACCACAAACGTTTGTTTTATGGCAAATGGAGAGAAAATTTCAAAGGTAACTCTTGAAACCTCTCTAGAAGATGATAAACTCACCATGGAGGAATTAGCTCAATTTTTTGAACTTCAAAGTAGATATGAGATTTCAAATTTTAAAACAAGAAATTGAGAAAAGACAATGATATTTTGAAAAATAAACTAGAGCTTGTTTTAAAAGGGCAAAAATGATATTTCATTGTATTTTCAAAAGAGCAAAGATGATTTTGAAAATCACAAATATTTTTGTAAAAGGAAAAGCGCTAGCACAAGTTTTGATAAAAATGAATTTTAATCTTTAAAAAATAGAATAAATGATTAGATTCTACTTTAAATATTTGTGATTTCAATGTTAAGAAGTTAGATGCTATGTTTCCAAAGGGTAAAACCCAAGGGAAACACTTTCTTATGCTCACACCAAGCATGATCACAATGTACATCACCATTATGCATTTTTTTATGCTAAAGTGTACACTTGCACACATTGTGACCGCAAAGGTCATTTAGCCAACTTTTGCTATTCAAAATTAAATTTGAAGGCTAAAAATGTATAGGTTCGAGAAAATACTAAACCCAAGGGACCTAAAAAGATATGAGTACCAAAAAAAAAACACACAAATTCATTTGATGTAGGTGTGTCATCCTCCAAGACATAGGAGAAAACGATACCTTGGTGGTGGATGCAATGGAGCTCAAGCAATTTATAACGTGAATGCATCACTATTAAGGACAAGGTGAGAGAATACTACCTATTTAGAGAATTGTTGCTTATACTGGTAACATCTCCAAAATTTTGAGTTTTTAAATTTTACATACATGCTTAGGTTTATCTATAACTTAACATTACTTAATTGTTTAATGTAATATCTCTACATTAATTGCATGTATATGTTTAACTATTTTTTAGTCTCTGTACAAGATTTCCATTGTACACATACTCTTATTGAAAATTAGTACCTCTATGCTTTAGATTATCTTCATGTGTAGGAACTATTGTTTATTGATTTGTATTGTGTATGAACATTTTGTTATTATATCTAGTTAAATAACATGCCCTTGTTATCATTTTTTTAATTTCCCATTTAATTCACTATTAAGCAATTCAAGTAAGAAAAGCAAAGAGCACCCCAACTCATAATTTAGAGGACAATGAGGAGAAGTTCAAAGCCCGTCAAGGGAATACAACTTTATTTCTTATTTAATTGGCATAATTTTTGAATTAAATCAATATATATAATTCTTTGAATTTTTGTGTATATTTTTAACAAAAAGTTTTCCATCAAAATATTTTGTCACTTAATATTTAGATCATAGACTATCTTTGGCAGTCCATTTTATTATATAAGATTTTATAAAAACTCTTTTCAAAATTTGTTGTGTAACTATTTTTGTATTGAGGGTGCAGTTTGATCTGCTTCAGTTGACCGGGCGATCGACCGAGCAAGCCTGTCATATGGCTTGCCCCTTCTAGCGGTCGACCGAGTTTGCATGTCCTTTGGCTTGCCCCTTGGGCCGTCGACTGGGCGGTTGATCGACATCCGAGACTACACCTGCCACTGGTTGGCCGAGCGGTCGACCGACAGTCGGCTGAGTATTTATATACTACAGTTGTGTGAAACCCTAGTTCTATTTTTTTCTTCTCTCTCCCAAATTCTGCCGACCCCTTCCTCTTAACCCATCCTTCCCCCTCTCTCTCTCACTCCCAAATCTTTCAAAGTTTCACAAAATTTCCGCAAGATTCATCATCTACTACCTCTCTAACTCGTTTTGGGGAAGAGATTTTTAGTTTTTCTTAGGTATAATTTTTCTCATCTCTTGTTTAATTGTTTCTTTGATTTTTTTCAAGAAAATTTATATGGATTAGTTCTCACTTATGCTATTGTTACATACTTTTACACCCTTGTTTATCTAGATCCTTTATTTTGGCATCTAAATGTCAAAAATTCGATAAAATCCAAACAACTGAATCTTCCTCTAGGGCCAAAAATATTTTTGTCTCTGAGAATGCTATGTTCAAAACACTCTATTATCTGTAACAAGCGTGTCATTTCTGGTCGATATGTTGTTCTACCCGACTTTGTCCACTTGAATCTTACTCACATTCTCAAAACTAGTTCCTTAGATCATTTTGTGACTATTAAGGAGCAAGTTTATCACGGTTTGGTCTAATACTTCTACTCTAATCTTTTTTTGTTGGTAATCATATCGAATCTCGTGTCAAGGATGTGGATATCAGCATTTCTCTTGAATGCTTTGTTAGAATTTTTAAACTATCTTGTGATGGTGTAGAAATCTTTCATTTCAACCTTCATGATTTTGAGTACCCTGATGATGAGAGTGCTCTCACCACTTCTCGTTTGTTATATGATGATGATAACCCGAGCTTAGTAAGGAATGGGGAGGTGAAACGCTACACACTTTCTGCTCAGGTCCTCGCTAAGATCGTTTTTCATGATCTCCTGCCTAAATTAGGGGAATATAGTCATGCCTATGGTTGTGCCCCCCACTTATCTATTGCCTTCAGAAAAGCATTAGAGTCAACATCCCTCGTCTCATCATCAATTTTATGCTATCCGACCATTTCTGATTCTCATCAGGAATCTCCGATACGGGATGATCCTTACCTGTTTTTTCATGCATTTTAAAATTAATCTTTCTGATGAGAAAGTCGTAACCCCCTCGGTTAATATCAATAGCACCCTCTTGAGGAGGATGCATGTTGGTGTTCATGTTCAGGCTCCTACCTCACCTCCTGTCTAGCCTTTTACCCCCAGTTCCTCCTCTCCAATTGCCGATTCTTATGTAGGTATAATGACCCAGCTAAGTGATCTCTCTCTGCACATTACTTCTTTCACAAAGAGGGTGCTTGCGAACCAGAAAGCTATGTGGAGAGAGCAATAGAACAACATGGCTTATGTGTGCTCCTCTATTAGGTATCTTCAGCGTTGTGAGGACTACAATTTCTCCAGAAATGATTGCTCTGTACCTATTTCAGATGCAAATGAATGTCCTTTTTCTCTGAATGGTCCACTGTTTGATCCGTGGATGGCTCCTCAAGATTCCTCAATGGCATATTAACTGGTTACTGACTACGAAGAAGCCGTGGATGAAGAAGAAGATGCATGACTCCTCCCTGTTTTTGATGTATGACAAAAAGGGGAAGAAGTAGTAGTAGCGTTATTTTGGTATTGTATTTTGGTCATATTTTGTTTTGTCTTGGTATTATTTATGAGACTATGGTGCTTTCTTGATGGACACTAGTTTATGTTTGATGGATGTTGGACACCTGTTTTTTTTATTATTCGTACCATAGATATGTTTCTTCACATTTGCAAATATGTGCTAATTGTTGAAGACTTCTGTTTTATGATACATGTCTATACTTATTTTTATTATGATATAACCCATGTGTTAATGATTATCTAACTGTTGATGATCATTTTGATTATGGAGGTTGGTGGTTATGGATGGTTGGGGGAAAACCTTTAATCATATGAACTTAACTATTATATCTTGTTATGAATAATGTGTTGGTAATTGCATAGAGCTTCACTGGTGTAATATAATATAACTATGCTTAAATTTATAAAATACCTTATTTGCTTGTTGTAATCCCTTATTACTTCATTTCTTAGTACATGCATATATTTAGACTTGAAGCCTCTTTCAATATTATTTAAAATAACTCCATGTGTTTTATCATCATCAAAAAGGGGGAGATTGTTGGCCCATAGGTCATGTGATCAAATGAAGTTTTGATGATGATTATAACATGAAGTTATTTGATCTAATGTTTCTATCTATACAAGTTTCAGACAAAAAGTTAAATTCAAGATTGAGTATGGCTTCTTCATGAAAACTCACAAGTTTATGAAACCCTTAAGATAGTGATCCTAGATATAAACTATCTAAATCAAGTTGAAGAAATCATTCTAAGGATACAAACTCAGGGAGTCTACTTTGGCTAAGAAAAGATTTTTCTTTATTTTGCATAGGTTTTTAGATTGTTAAAACCAAGAAGTGGAGTATTGATTAGGTCATAAGATTGACTCACACATACACAAAATAACTTTTTGATTTCATGGATTTTGAATATGGATTTCAAAAGACAGCAGAATAAGTTTTATTTTAAATAAGTTTCTATTTTGGAAAATTTTCGAGTATTTAAAAAGAGAGTATTTTCGACAAAATATGAGCTCTACTTGTTTAGTTTGTGTTGATCTTTGATCACACATTGTTGAACTTCATCATTTCTCAAAGAACTATATTTCGTACATATTTATTGAAAAATATATCTCAAAGTCAAAACAGTTTTTCAAAACAGATTTCTGATCTCGCTTTTATCGACCGAGCTATCGACTGAAGTGCATAGGTAAGCTATTGTGTGCCGGGCGACCGATTAGTCGACCGACTGTAAACCCTTTGCTCTCTGTTGGGGATTGGTCGACCGGCCGGTCGACCAATTTTGCCCAACGGTCATATTTTATATCGTTAGCGATCAACCGAGCGATCGACCGACCTGATAGTTCTGACACCTTTTTTGCTTTAACAACTGTATTATTAGAGAGCTATTTAAGGCCTAATTCAAAATGGCTATATGGATTTTCTCCCTATTTTTGAGTACCTATTATATAGATAACAACTTAAGAACAAAGAGAAAATTCTCTCTATTATTTTAGATTCAATTTTCAAAGAGAAAATTTTCAAAAGAGAAGTGTTCTTTAATTCAAATCTTATTAATCTCTCTTGTTTTGATTCTCACATTCTACCGATTATAAGCCTTCCTAACCAAAAATCTCTGAGCTTAAAATCCATTCTTGGTTATAAGACTGCATTTTGTGAGCCTCTTTGGTGATCTTAGAAAGGTCATCTTCTTCATTGTTATTGAGAAGTTGTAGAGGTTGAAGCCTCATACGAGCTTGCGGGCTAGTCATTTGTAAGGTGTAGAAGACACCAAGTGAGAGAACTTGTGGGTCCAGTTTTTTCTTGAGAGAACATGCAGAGTGGTGATCTCGTAGGATCAAACAATAGTGGAATTCCTTTATGCGGTGAAGATGGGGACGTAGAGCATGGCTTGAACCTAGAAATAATCCTCTTGTGTTTGTGATTGCTTACTCTCTCTTTCTTATCTCTTTAACTCACTTTCCCTATTTACATGCTATAATTGCTCTTCATTCTATTGCAATCTTCTTTTATGCAGTTGTTAATTCTGTTTGATATTATTATTTACTTGGATTGCTAGACTTAGTTTTTATTCCGCATTATTTTCCATCAACTTATAGTCATCACTTATTCATCCTCCTCTAGGTGATTTACAATTGTAGTCTCTTAAAGTTTAATAAAATTTCTCTTCTCTCGTGGATGTAGATCTGTTTGATCGGTGAAACTACGTTAAATTGTGTGTTGACTTTTTATACTTTGAAGTGTCTTCTTTTCTTTTTCTTCTCATTGTTCGTCGATCCTGTGTTGCTTCTGCTCTGCCGCCCCAGCGATTGGTCATGGGGGCGTCCGTTCACAATAATTGGTATCAGAGAAAGATCAACGTGAAGATGCCTGCAATTAAGTTCGATATTCAGAATTTTGCTTGTGTCATCAATTTCAGTAGTGGTAGAATAGGATAAACGCCATCCTGACCCAAAGTAGGTTAAAAAAAACACTACTCGAAGGGAGAAAAAGTCTCAAGACATGAAGGAAGAAATTCCAGGAGTTGGATGAGAAGGCCTTGACAGCTATTCAACTTTGCTTGACGGACAAGGTATTGATGAGTTTTTCTTCGGAGAAAACAATGTTCTCGCTTTGAGAGCGACTTCAGAATCATTATCTGAAGAAGTAGCTGGCGAATTGGTTGATTTTGAAGCAATGTCTCTTTCTTCTCCGCATGCATAAAGGAACACGTGTCAAGTCTCACATTTTAAATTTTCTTCTCTTATCAATGATTTAGATAAGATAGAGATTAAGATAAAAAATGAGGATCAAACACTTTTATTTCTGTGTTCTTTACCTTTTTCATATAAGAGCTTTAGAGAATTTATCATCTAGGAGGCAAACCAACTATCAAGATCATTGAGGTCAAGGAGCATCTGCTCAACAAGGACAAAAATTGACAACTAGTTGACATGTGAGTCTCAACGTGATGATTCTGGGCAAGCTCCCTTTTCAAAGGAGAATAGTACTAATGGAAATTTCACGGGTAACCCAAACACAAGAATTTGGTATGCAACTAGTATCACAAGAAGGACACATTAGAGCTGATTGTTGGACTCGAAAAAAAAAATAAGCAGGTGCTAATATTAATGAACATGCTGGAGGGGATAAAGAAAAGTGTGACGTTCTATCTGTTGCAGACAGATCGATCGATAACAGAGATAGATGGATTATTGACTCTGAATGTTCACAACATATCGGTTCTAATAGAAAGATGTTCTCCTCATACACTTCGGTTCAAGGGGCAGAGGTCTTTATAGAAAATTCTGCTACAAGCAATGTGATTGGCGAAGGAACAATCTAATTTCGTTCTCATGATGGATGCATTATTACTCTTCAAGGCATTAATCATGTTCCCAAATCAAGATAAAATCTCATCTCTCTTGGAACCCTACATAGAGAAAGGTTCAATTTTAGTTCTAAATGTGATCTTATGGAAGTTCCTAAAGAAGCCCATGTGAAATTTAAGCCGAACGTATCAACGATGTTTACATTGTTGCGCCAACGACAACAACCAGAAGAGGAATCTCTGAATCTCCCAAGCACGAAGAACAATTTCAAAACAGCACAAAATCAAATACCAGAGAAAAACACACGCAAACAATGATCTAACGAGGTTCGGCCTCAATGCCTACATTCTCGGGGCAATCAAAGAGAGATAATATTACTTTGGCACCTCTGATCTCAAGAGAGCTCCAGTTTATTCAACATACAACAAAACCCTAGAAATCCTGTATTTATACAAACAGGTTTCTAAATCAACAAACACAGCCCGCACCCGCTTGTCGGTCGACCGGGCGGTCGACCGACCCCTTCCATCGGTCGACCGGTCGGTCGACCGGGCGCCCAACAGAGAGTTGGGTACTTTCACTAGGTCGACCGTCCGGTCGACCAAGCTCCATCCTTGTGCACGTTGTGCACGTCGGTCGACCGGACCGGTCGACCGAGCACCTGCTACTACGGGCGATCGACCGGGCCGGTCGACCGGAACACCTGTTCCTGCTACTGTTAGCTGTTTTCTGCTGCTGCTTCCTTCGTCTTTCGTCGCTGACTTCCTCGACGATCCCTCGACGATCCTCTTCGACTTCCTCAGCAATAACCTCTCTCTTTCCAACAATTCTCCACCTCGGTGAAGATTCTTCCAAATCTGAGCCGACCTGTCCATCAACTCGAGAGCGGCTGCACCAATGTGGTTGCCTACATACCCTACCCAAGGGATCAAGCCATCCGTAGTTCATCCAAATGAGCTTCAGCAAGCTCAAGCTACCTGAAGGACATGGAGCAAAGCTTTGCAATGTGCAAACTTGACTCCCGACGCCACCTTAGTAAGCATGTCGGCGAGATTCTCCGATGTGTGAATCTTTAACAGTTCGATATCACCCTCTTCTAGAATCTCCCAAACGAAATGGTACCTGACATCGATATGCTTCGTCTGTGCATGATAGACCTGGTTCCTGACCAAGTAGATGGCGCTTATACTGTCACAGTTAATCTTCAGTAGATCCTGTTCCACGCCCAAGTCATCAAGCAGGCTTGAAGCCAAATTGCCTCCTTCATGCCTCTGTCATAGCCATATACTCAGCCTCTGTGGTTGACAAAGCGACGGTATACTGCAGTGTGGAGCGCCAACTCACGGGTGCCTGAGAGAATGTGAAGACATATCCCGTTGTCGACCGGCGCTTGTCAAGGTCACCTGCATAGTCTGAATCAACATACCATATGCACTCTTGCTTTCCCGTGGAGTCCTTCTCAAATACTAGACCTACATCAATTGTTCCTTTGATGTAACTCAAGATCCACTTTACAGCTTCCCAATGACCCTATCCCGGATCATGCATATATCTGCTCACCATGGAGACGGCCTGTGATAGATCTGGTCTCGTACACACCATAGCGTACATTAAGCTACCAACTGCACTGGCATATGGAACGTGAGACATATACTCACGTTCTTGAACACTCTTCGGAGACATCTTAGCAGACAACTTGAAGTGAGAAGCCATAGGAGTACTTACAGACTTTGTATCCTTACCGATATTGAACCTCTGTAGTACCTTCTCCAGATAGCCTTTCTGAGTCAAGTTCACCCTTCCAACTCCTCGGTCTCTAGTGATCTCCATGCCCAACACCTTTCTACCTTCACCAAGGTCCTTCATCTCAAACTCTGATGATAGATCCCTCTTCAGAGCATCAATAGCGGATCTCGACCTCGAAGCAATCAACATATCATCTACATAAAGAAGTAGATAGATATATTCATCTGACGGTAGTAGTTTGTTGTAGTACACACATGGGTCATAGTGGCTACGTGTGTACTTCTTCCTCCTGATGAAGCTGTCAAACCGCTTGTACCACTGTCTAGGAGACTGCTTCAGTCCGTACAGCGACTTCTTTAGCTTACATACTAATTCTTCCTTCCCTGCAGTCTTGAACCCTGTAGGCTGAGTCATGAAGATCTCCTCCTCTAGATCGCCGTGGAGAAATGCGGTCTTCACATCGAGTTGGTCAAGGTCCAACTCATACTGCGCAACTAAAGCCAAAAGAATACGAATTGACGAATGTTTAACAACAGGAGAGAATACCTAATTATAGTCAATTCCTTCCCTCTGAGCATAGCCTTTGGCGACCAACCGAGCCTTGTAGCGCCACCGAATCCTCTTAGAGAGATCCTTGCATCTTAGCATACACCCACTTGCAGCCTATAGCCTTCTTCCCTTTGGGCAACCTGGCGAGTTCCCATGTGTCGTTCTTGTAGAGAGATTGCATCTCTTCATTCATGGCTTCTTTCCACATCCTCGCTCCGAACTGATCTCAGCTTCTCTGAAGTTAGATGGAATAGCCTCCTCAACGACTGAAGTGCATACGCTTCGACCATGTCTATAGTGAGCCAATCTGGTCTCCTAGTGTTCCTCCTTGGTCTTTCAACTGCAGTAGGATCAGGAACATTACCCATGACCTGTTCTTGACCCTGTTCAACATCTTCAGTACCTTCTTCATCTGCTCGATCACTGCCCTGTGTCACCCCAGGAATGATTCTCACCGATACTAATTCCTCTAGAGATGGTGGATTTGCATCAATCTCCACCTGCTGCGATAGCTCCTTGGTCTTGCCAGTCTCCACCTGCTGAGAGACCGTAGGCTTCATCAAAGAAGCCTCATCGAAAGTGACATCCATGCTGAGTATGAACTTGTTGTCCGTTGGATCCCAAATCTTGAACCCCTTGATTTCACGCTTGAAACTGACGAACACACCTTTCTTTGCCCTTGGATCCAACTTATCATCTTTGACATGATAGTAGGCTGGACATCCGAAGACCCATAGCAAATCATAGTCAGCAGCTGCTTTTCCTGACCAAGCCTCAAGAGGAGTCTTCCCCCCTATCGCAGACGACGACAACCTATTCACAAGGTAGCATGCATACGCCAAAGCTTCAGCCAAAACTTCTTTGACAGTCCTGCATTGGATAACATACACCGGACCTTCTCTAGTAAGGTCTTGTTCATCCTCTCTGCTACCCCATTTTATTGCGAAGTCTCTCGTACCGTAAAGTGTCTCTCTATACCCTCATCAAGGCATAGCTGTAAGAAAGGATCCAATTTGTACTCTCCTCTATTATTTGAACGGAGGACCTTGATCTTCCTTCCCCTGCTTCTCTCCAAGTTCACCTTCCACCTCACGAACAGTTCTAGGACTTCTCCTTTGTGTCGCATAGTGTACACCCAACAGCGCCTAGAAAAATCATCAATAAACGACACAAAATAATGGTTACCTCCAATCGATGCAGTCTTGGTAGGTCTCCAAACATTCGTGTGAACATAGTCAAGAATCTCCTCGATGCAATGTGATGTTGTGCCGAACTTTACCTTGGTCTTCTTGCTGATGATACAATGCTCACAGAAATCCATCTTGCAGGTTTCGGCACCCTTCAGCAACCCTTGCCTCGCAAGAGTTTGCATTGATTTCTCTCCTGCATGTCCCAGCCTCATGTGCCATAGCCTAGATGAATCCTCCTCTGAACTGGTAGAAGTCGCCACTTGCCCTGTCACCGTACTACCCTTCAAGTAGTATAGGTTATTCCGGCGATCGGCCTTCAACACCACCATCGAACCTTTTGTCATTCTAAGGACTCCTTCCTTAATAGAAACCCCAAGGCTCAACGACTCCAAAGCTCCTATGGAAATCAGGTTTCTCTTCAACTGAGGTACATACCTCACTTCCTTCAGCTCCCTCACCATCCCATCAAACATTCTGATTGGAATTGTACCAACACCCTCCAAGATGCACAGATAATCATCGCCCATGACGACCGAACGCCCCTCCAGCTTCTCAAAACTGGTAAACCAGTCCCGATTAGGGCATACATGGTATGTTGCACCTGTATCCATGATCCACTCGTTTTCACTTGAGTAGCCTATGATGGGGTTAGTAACTGAAAATGAGAACACCGACGAATCTGAGTCTGATCCATCTGCCTGTGATTTACTACTTGGAGTGTTAACCCCCTTTGCTAGATTTGCCTCAGACTTTGATTCCTTCTTCTTTCCCTTGAACTTCGGACAGTCAACCTTCCAGTGTCCTATCTTTCTGCAGAAAGCACACTGATTCCTTTTGAGATCCCTAAACCCTGACCTGGACTTTGATTTTCCTCTCACCTCCTTGCCCTTCCTCGATGAACCCCTGCCTCTTACTTCCAGTGCCTCCGCCGATGAGCTTGACTGAGAAGGATGTCTCTCCTTTCTCCTCGTCTCATAACTTATCAGTGCAGACGACATCTCATGGTAGTCCAGAGTCTGCCTACCATTGATAAAGGTCAGAGTGAATGTCTCATATTCCTCCTCCGGGAGTGAATTCAGGAAGATGATCGCCTTATCTTCCTCATCTACCATGACATAATCACGTTCACCAAATCTGTAAGAAGCTTCGTGTATCGGTTGATGTGCTCATTCACTGTGCTTCCCTTCTTCATCTGAAATCGGTATAGCTTACTCTTAAGCTGCAATCTTGACTCGACACTCTTCGTCAGATATTTCTTCTCAAGGGTTTCCCACAGATGCTTTGCCGACGTCTCATGTTGTGCAAGATATTTTATGTCTTGCGATAAACATGAACGAATCAACCTACACGCTGACCTGTTCATCTTTGCCCACTCTTCGTCAGTGGTCGTGCTCCTCTTCTTCTCTAGAAGGAGAGTATCCTCGAGGTTCGATGCATTCAGGGCATCCATAATCTCACATCTCCACATCCTGAAATTTATTTGTGCCATTGAACTTTACTACATCAATCCTTGGATGAGGATTCATGGTCTTAACCGAAGCAATTTCTTCTGCCATCTAGATTACTTGATCCTTTAACTATGCAGGAAAAATAACCAACTGAAAATAGATCACTACTTCGATAAAATTTGATTTTTACCTTTTCCCCAAAACCCTAGATTGAGTTTCTCACCGGATCTATTTCACCAACGATTCCTTGAGCACTCCTTGCGTCCTTCCGAGATCGACACACAATCCCACGAACACAACTATCTCTGATTTGAGATCGACACACGATCTCTACCGAATCAGATCCCGAAGCCCTCCGAATCTCCAGAAAAAATCCCAAGCGAAACTGGGAAGCTCTGATACCACTTGTTGCGCCAACGACAACAACCAGAAGAGGAATCCCCGAATCTCCCAAGCACGAAGAACAATTCCAAAACAACACAAAATCAAATGCCAGAGAAAAACACACGCAAACAATGATCTAACGAGGTTCGGCCTTAATGCCTACGTCCTCGGGACAATCAAAGAGAGATTATATTACTTTGGAAGATCGATTACAATACTAGCAGCACCTCTGATCTCAAGAGAGCTCCAGTTTTTTCCAACATACAACAAAACCTTAGAAATCCCGTATTTATACAAACAGGTTTCTAAATCAACAAACACAGCCCGCACCCGCTTGTCGGTCGACCGGGCGGTCGACCGACCCCTTCCACCGGTTGACCGGTCGGTCGACCGGGCGCCCAACAGAGAGTTGGGTACTTTCAGTCGGTCGACCGTCCGGTCGACGGAGCTCCATCCTTGTGCACGTTGTGCACGTCGGTCGACCAGACCGGTCGACCGAGCACCTGCTACTGCGGCGCGGTCGACCGGGCCGGTCGACCGGAACACCTGTTCCTGCTGTTGTTAGCTGTTTTCTGCTGCTGCTTCCTTTGTCTTTCGTCGTCGACTTCCTCGACGATCCCTTGACGATCCTCTTCGACTTCCTCAGCAATAACCTCTCTCTTTCCAACATACATGTTGCGAAATTCGAAGGTTATAGCTGGTGGATTGCAGTTATCCTCAGCTTCAAGATCGGAGGTTGTGGAATAATCGGAGACTACGATAGTTTCGAGCTCAGATGTTCAGTTTTATCCCGAAAGAAAATTGAGAATAGGCGGCACCGGCACACAATAAGAAAGTCCAGATCGTTATTCCTATGGTGGAGCAATAAATCCTGCGTGGATTAAGGAGATCGTTGAGTGATCAAGTTCAAGTCGGGTTTGAAATTATTCGACCTAATCAAGTTGTGAACCCATCAGGGGGTTATGGAGAAGAAGGAGTGAGATGGAGATGAAGTCAAGAGTTGTTCAATTATGCATTGATGTGAGCACATGGAGAATGATAGCTATTCTCGAATTTGGACGTATTCAAGTCAAGGGGAGATTGTTAGGATTATGAATGGAATACGTCTTGAAGGTAGACGAACTTCAGAGATCAAATAATGAACGTGCACAAGAAGTTGTGCACAGTATAAGTCGACTCATACTTGGTATAGTCGTATTTATGATAACAATTAGTCCATTTATACTTTGTATAGTCGACCGGTCTTGCAAACAGAAATTAAAGGTCTTAAATTTGACAAATTAGTTGATTTATACTTATGTATAGTCGACTAACAGACATGATTAATAGTCGACTAATATCAAGTCTGACAGTTTTCTTTGCTGGATCTTTTTTCAGTTTTAAGGTGGATTCGATTTTTCTTTCTTCTGAGGCGATGATCGTTCGTATTGATGAACTTTGTATAGGATTAGGAGAGTCTTATGGTTTATAAATAACCCTTTAGGGTGATCTTCAATGACTTAAATTCAATTAAAGAGAGATTCGTGTGAGAAGTTTTAGCCATAAGGGTTTGTTGTTTTAGGCAGCCATCAAAGGGCTTGTATTTTTCTTAGCGAGAGGTGTAAGTATTCTTATTGTATTCCTCAAAGTTTAATAAAGTTTCTGTAAATCACCTAGAGGGGGGTGAATAGGTGATAATGCTAATCTAGAAACTAAATGCGGAAGCTAAAACAAATTTTGCAACACACTTAATACAACCAACAAGTGTAGCCGAATTCCCCGTGAAGGGCTCTGGACTAACTCCTCTTGATTCCCCTAGATAAGGGTTGAGGTGCTATATGAAGCTCGTGTGGTTAAGTATAAGCGAGGCACACACAAACAACCAAGCATATAAGATGAATAGGCAATATGAATATATGCAAGGCACAAATGCAAGCAAGTATGATATGATGATATGAATGATGCTATACATAATATAAAGAGAGAGAGTAAGAGAGACAATTGGATCAAACGCAAACACAATGATATGTTCCGAGGTTCGAACCCCTAGCTCTACGTCCCCGCCTTCACCGAGAAGGATTTCCAATCCACTAAAGGAGTACCGAACTCCTCTCTCAACCTTACAATGCCACTGAGGCAATACAATCACAATCCACCTCTACCGAAGAGGGATAAGGCCCGTAGCCAACAACAAATACAATCACCTCTACCGAAGAGGGATCCAAACAATACCACTCCGATCAACCTCTACCAAAGAGGGATATACAAATACAAGGAGGGTTTACAACTAGTGGTTTCTTTCAACCACAAACAATCTCTCTTTTTCCACAAAACAAGATCCTAATAGAATAGGATAGTATGATAGCTCAAGTGTGAAAAAACTAGGTGTTGGAAAACAAAAACTCAAAGAAATAATCTTGGGAAAACTCTTGAAGATAATGGAAATGAAGAACAAACACAAATCTCCAAAATTCTATGTCCTTTGATTTTTCCAAAAACCTAAAACAAATAAGATGAATCCTTTTAGCACTAAAACTCTTTTGAAAACTTGTTTAAAAACACTTGAGAAGGTCTGGAAATTTTGCTCTCAAAAACTTAGCCAAAACCCTAAAGAAATGGGGTTTATATAGGCCAAACAGAAAACTAGCCGTTAGGCTGATCTGACAGCCTGACAGGCCCGCGGTCGACCGGCCCGGTCGACCGCCAACGGTCATAATGTGACCGTTGGGGCATCCGGTCGACCGCACGGCCGACCGCCCAGATACAAGAGCAGACTTCTCTGCTCCGGTCGACCGCTCGGTCGACCGCCCAGATACAGAGAGCAAGGCCCTCTGATCCGGTCGGCCGACCGGCCGACCGGCCCACTGTGCCAGCAGACGTGCACAGGTCTGTGCACGCCGGTCGACCGCCCGGTCGACCGGCCTGGCCTGTCAGCACAGTTCTGGGTCAGAAACTGGGTCAGAAAAACATGTTAAAATATTTCTAAAAATTCTTTTATCTCTTGAAAAATCTCAAAAATAGTTTTATCATTTTTGCATTAATACATAAACATGTGATAAAAATTTTAGCTCAAATATCAAGCATATGAAACTATTTTTGTGTTTTAACATTTTTACCAAAACAAAACTTGTATTTTATCAAACTTGTATTTTTCAATACATGAATAGGATAGTCAAAATAAGTTTGTTTAAAAGTTAAGCATGCATGTATAGAAAGAATACATCTACTATACATAAACCAATTAAACTTATTTTGATCAATCTATTCATGAAAACAAATATCGGTTAAATTAAAAACTGAAAAACCAATATCCAAACATAAAACGTGTGTGTATTGTGCACTTGAGCATATCAACTATTCTAAGCTTTACACATGGATCTAAAACACACTAAACTATGGATACCTAAGTCTTCTTGACGATCTTCATCTTCAAGTCGACTCGATCCAAAAACGCCGTGATCCACGAGCTAGGCTATGTATGATCTTGATGCTCGGGCTCGGGAATCACCAAGTGAAGGCTTCCAAACTCCTCTTTTTGAAGCAATCACCAACTAATATCTTGATTAATGATCTGAAACTAAAATCACAAGATTATTAGTAAACATAACTACATGAGTTAATCATCATCAAAACTAGAGAGGAAGGCCTCCGGGTCAACAATCTCCCCCTTTTTGATGATGACAAAACTCGTGGAGTTATATATGCATGGATTAAAGTTAAGCTTCAAAGAAGCTCCCCCTTAACTCATGCATAAACAAATAAACATAATGAATATGCGATGAAGGCTCTTAAACATGAATGCATATCTATGCATAAACAATAAAAGGCTCTAGATACCCAATGAAATGTTCAAAAACAAAACATGCTCTAGATACCAATTAAAATTAAACTAAATTAAAACTTAAATATGCAAAAACAGAAATATGCATATATAAAACATGTACCAATCATGCATATTAAAAAACATCTTCTCTATATATGCATGCTAAACTCTCAAATAATTCTCCCCTTTTTTGTCAATCATCAACAAAGGGGCAAACAATCAAAACAAAATAAAATTTTCTCCCCCTTTTTAATACAAAGAAACAATCATCAATAAGGGGTAAATAAAGACAATGTTCTCCCCCTTTTTGTCTAAAACAAAAACAAAACCAAATAGGGGTGACAATCAATTAAGGTATCAATTGAAAATATGTCAAAGTAGTATCTTGATATCAATTGAAAGTAAACAGAGATCAATAGATAAATGGTATATGCGATATACATTCATGAAGAGGAAGATGTGAAGCTTCCCTACATAGATACATTACATGAAGGAGGGATGACAAGCCCTAATTCACATAACGTACACTATGCATGCATAAGAGGAGATGTGAAGCTCTCCCTACACACGTGTACCACATAAAGAAGAGATGTCAAGCTCTTCAATACAAGATACACTCATCATGAATCTATATGTAGAGGAGATATTAAGCTCTCCTTGCATATATGCAATATAAATCATAACTTTTGTATTTAATTTTTTAAAACAAATTTGAGATACCAATTTAAAATATTCAAATAAACATCTTGATATCAAAGGAGAGTATTTTTCTTTTTAAGTATATGATATCAATTTAAACTTTTTATTTTCTATCATAAAGTAAGGGAGTGGAAATACAAATACCAATTGAAATATGAAAATCGAATTTTCTCCCCCTTTATAAAATACCAACAAAAACAATGCGTAGGCTTGAAATGAGATACCAATTGAAAAGCAATTGAAAACTAATCAATTGAAACAACATTGAAACTCAAGGTGTTGGGTTATGCTAAGCTTGAGTAAACAAAAACTAAAATTTGTGATATTTTTGAACACAAATAAAACATATATATGTATGAAAGATTAGATACAATCGAAATTGATACTATTGGAATTGAAAGCATACATACATACAAACATATATGAGTATACAAGAAAGGTCAAAATTGATACCAATTGAAATAATTTCAATGATACCAATTGAAACAACAATAATGATCAAGTGTATACATCATATAACTACCACCCAACCATATTCAAATTTAAAATGATTTTCAATATAAAGCATACATGAGCATGATCGCCCATCCATCCACCCGTGGATGGTAGGGGTTTTCAAAAAATAGATTTGAAAAATAAAGTGTGTTTGAAAACTCTACCAAAATGAAGAATATCGCAACTAGTTATATGAAAACTAGTACGAAATCCTTCAAGTAAGGAATAAAACAACAATATTTTTCATGAAAACATGAAATTCACAAAATAGTCAACACTCATAATCAATTAAGCATAAATATGACTCATGAAAACAAAACATGAGTAAACAATAAATGTGAGTGTACAAATACAATGTGAAGATCATAATCATGAAAGATGTTCAATTAAGCTCAATTAATTCCTTGAAACATGAAAACATGAAAATCATCAAAACTTATTTAATATTTAAGGTATATGTATGTCCTATACAAACTAAAGTATACATACATATCCAAACACAACGAGTCCACAAAGATATATGCATGAAGGCACATGGCTCAAAAAGGATGTATATGTATAAACAATAGTTTAGATAAAATGGACATATACATGAAGTTAAACATAAACACATAGAAGCATGAAAATTTAAATTTCATTAAAACAAGTTTCATTTCAAGGCATATGTATGATTTGTCAACACAAAAAGTATACATACATATCCCTAAACACAATTGAGTCCATATGTATAGATTTGCATGAGAGGCAAATGACTCAAGGGTATACATGTATATCTTAAAGTTTGACAAAATAGACATATACATGAAATGAAAACACATGATCATAAAACAAATCCAAAAATGGGAATACAAGTTTAAAATGCATGGATCATCAAAACTAGACTATATTAGCACATCTAATGGGTTCAAATAAGCATTCAAGCTCAAACATATATAGATTTATTTGTGACCCACTATATGCACAAGTATAAATCCTAGTCTTAATGAAAACTAACATTTAAACATATATTCAAATCATAAAGCATCAAAAATAAGATAAAATCATCATGATAAATATAAACATGATTATTATGTAAATTACACATGTTATTAGAGCTATGATTAACATGATAGCTAAACAAAGGTGAGAACACAAAAATATGATCCATATTAAACATGGGTGTCTCAAAAGGGCTATACATGCATGTCAAGGATCTAATAAACTGGCATTTTCATAATAATTTATAAACATCAAACATGCTAATAATGAATAAATGAAAGGCATGCAAACATAAATAAGGAGTTAGGAATCGTTACCAAAACCTAGAAGGCAACTTTCCTTGTCTCCAAAATATGGTGGTCCTCTCCACCAAACAACCCTTGAAAGTGATGCATCCAATTGATTTCCATGAAGCTCGGAACGCATCCACTCCAAGGTACCGCTACTCTCACGTCATGCGAGAGCTCACACCTACATCATAAGCAATAGGGGTGGTCTTTGGTACCCATATCTTATTGGGTCCATGGGGGTTAGTCCCTTCTCTAACCCAAACAAAATTATTTGCTAAATTTGAAACATGTATGCGATCATAGCAAAATTTAGCAAGGTGGCCCTTACGTCCACAATGTGTACAAGTGTACACATGAGCATACATGTGATGGTGGTGACCGTGAGGAGCATGTGTATGCCGTGGAGGGTGTGCATGAATAGATGGAACTTGTTTCTTTCGAAACAAAGTTTTCAAACGTGTATGGCCCACTACACATTGGCTCAAAGTGGAGCCAAACAATCAACACTTTTCTTTAAAACATTTATATCATTTTTAACACTTGAAGATAAAGTGGAACATGCAATAGGTGAAGTGTGAGATACTACCCTAGCATGGCAAACATGTGCATCAATATCATTTTTCAAAGATTTATTTTTATTTAAACAAATTTCTAATTATTTTGAAATAAAATCAATTTCTCTTTTCAAAGAATCATTTTCTCTTAAAACAAATTCAACTTTTGAAGATAAACATCATTATTCTTCAAAAGAGTTTCACAATCATTTTTATTTTTCAAAATCTTATTTTTTTTAAGTGCACGTTCTAATTGAGATCTCAATGAATCCCTTTCATTATAGACCTCAACCTTCTTTTGCAAAATATTGTTAAGTCTAGAATGTAAACTTTTATTTTCTTTTTCAATTCCTAGACTTTTCTTTTTCAAAATTTTATATTTTTCTATTAATTTTTCACAAACAATGGATAGTTCTTCATTTAAAGCATGGGCATCAACATAATCATCACATGAAGAACTAGCACTATCTTTATCTAGTTGAGATTCTGATTGTACCTCAAGGGAGTCATTCCCTTGGATCATGAAGCTTTGAGAGTCGGATTCTCCACTAGTCTCCTCCTCTTGTTGGATTGGCATTTGAAACTCGGAGGTGGTGGTGGTTGTCAACTTGTTCCACACTGCAAAGGCGGAATCAAGATTAGAAACATACATAAGATATTCTTTTGAAAGCGTGCTTCTAATGGCCTCAAGGGCTTGTGCATTGGCCCCTATATGCTTGCTATCACTAAGGTAGGATTCCTTGGTAATGGCAAGGTGAACCTTATAACCTAGGGTTTGGAGGTATATGGACATCCTAATCTTCCAAACAATGATGTTGGAAGGGTCAAACATAGGTGGGGTCATGAAGTCCATGGGTTCAAGCTATATGTGTGCAAACAAGCAAATGCAAATGATAGATTAGCAAATAAGGATCTCACTCTTAGGATGTTAAGCCTAAGTATCAGGAGCGTAGGCTCTGATATCAATTGTAAATCACCTAGAGGGGGGGTGAATAGGTGATAATGCTAATCTAGAAACTAAATGTGGAAGCTAAAACAAATTTTGCAACACACTTAATACAAACAACAAAGTGTAGCCGAATTCCCGTGAAGGGCTCTGGACTAACTCCTCTTGATTCCCCTAGATAAGGGTTGAGGTGCTATATGAAGCTCGTGTGGTTAAGTATAAGTGAGGCACACACAAACAACCAAGCATAAAGATGAATAGGCAATATGAATATATGCAAGGCACAAATGCAAGCAAGTATGATATGATGATATGAATGATGCTATACACAATATAAAGAGAGAGAGTAGGAGAGACAATTGGATCAAACGCAAACACAATGATATGTTCCGAGGTTCGAGCCCCTAGCTCTACGTCCCCGCCTTCATCGAGAAGGATTTCTAATCCACTAAAGGAGTACCGAACTCCTCTCTCAACCTTACAATGCCACCGAGGCAATACAATCACAATCCACCTCTACCGAAGAGGGATAAGGCCCGTAGCCAACAACAAACATAATCACCTCTACCGAAGAGGGATCCAAACAATACCACTCCGATCAACCTCTACCAAAAATGGATACACAAATACAAGGAGGGTTTACAACTAGTGGTTTCTTTCAACCACAAACAATCTCTCTTTTTCCACAAAACAAGATCCTAATAGAATAGGATAGTATGATAGCTCAAGTGTGGAAAAACTAGGTTTTGGAAAACAAAAACTCAAAGAAATAATCTGGGAAAACTCTTGAAGATAATGGAAATGAAGAACAAACACAAATC
>JAVJIF010003824.1:0-156135 GCA_038442645.1 Agave tequilana
CCACCTGTGGAGAAACAGAAAGAACCCGTTTTTCTCGGTTCTTTCAAAAGGTGCACGCGAAAGACCCTCGACACCTTACCGCTTCGATGTCTTGGCTCAACTAGCCAACATCCCGGCACGCATCACCTTGTTATGAACTCCTGAGGCTATCAAAGTCAACCAGAGAGGCTCTGTAAGAAGCTCTGGCGAATGCTGAGGCCTTCGTGACCCAGGTGCCGAAGGAGGAAGATATAGAGGATTGCCTCCACACTTCCCAGAATGCCCCCTGCATCACCTTCACTGCAGATGATATGCAGGTGAAGGGAAACATGATCGACCCCTGTACTTCACAGGTTACATCGGATCATCTGAGGTGAACCGCATTCAGGTAGATCCAGGGTCCGCATTGAGCATTATGCCCCGCCGAGTCATGCAACACCTCGGCATCCCTACTCACCGTCTGAGCCCTACACAGACGACCATCTACGGGTTCAATGCCAACGGCACCCGTCCGATGGGGAAGATCAAGCTCAAGTGCCAGATTGGGAGCCTCAAGTCGGAGGTGACATGCTATGTCATCGACGCCGACACTTCCTACAATCTGCTGCTAGACGACCATGGATCCACCGCAACTCCATCGTTCCCTCCACTCTTCACCAAGTCATGAAATACATTGACGCGAGTGGGAAGGTGCAAACGTTGGTTGCCGAAAGGTATCCGTTCAAGGGAGTCGAGAATTATTTCACGGATTCCCTTTTATATCAGGATCCCGGTGGATGAAACCCCGCAACTGGAGGCGCCAGATTCTGGTAATGAGGCTGACACTAAGCCCGAGCAAGAAAAGTGCCTGTGGGAGTTAAACCACTTGTAAAGAGCACTAATAGCTCGATGTTGATAATACCACCGACGATGCAGGCGGTTGGTATATTAATGAGAATCTAGACTTTGAATATTTTTCTGCGTGTGCATCCGATTCAATACCGTCGGATACTACTACCGACGTAGACGATGACATCTGGTCGGCAATGGATACTTTTGACATCATTGCAATGTACCAGTAAATCATCTTTCGGGACATACCAGGATAATGGCGATGCACAGGAATCTATATTCTTGGTTCCGGCAAGACGAAAGGCCAAGACCAATACTTTTGGGCGAATCTCGTCTGAACCAATGCCCCGCGAAGAATCGGAAAGCGAGGAGGAATCCCCTCAGCTCGACCATTATGAATCGAAAGCACTCAGAATGATGAAGCAAATGGGGTACGATATAACCAACAAGCCCGGGTGTGACTTCGGCAAAGGAAGGAGGACGCTACTCTTTCGTCCTTTGTGCCAAAAGGGAAGGCCCCCGATTATTATCATCGGACGCGCAGGGGGTTGGGCTATGTATCAACTCCGGTCCCATCAGCCTCTGATTCTCAAGAATCGTCGAGTAACGATTGCTCTTCAGACACGTCATCATGGGAGTCAGATGTCAGTGTCGGCAACATCTTCAAAGGGCTTTCAGTAAACATGGTTTTCAACAGGCCATCTGGAAGATGAAGTTGAAGAAATGATCCAACCTGATACAGATCCTTGGATCAAACATTTGAATGCTCTTTGGGATATCCGCTTTGAACAGCGTGAGCCCCCCAGATGACAAGGTTGTTCAGATCAACCTAGGAGATGAGACCAACCCCAAGCCCATCTTCATAAGTGACGCCTGTCGCCTCCAGAGAAGAAGGATCTAATATCTCTTGTACAAGAGTATATAGATTTCTTCGCCTGGAATTATGAGGACATGCCTGGACTTGATCCTCAAGTGGCTATGCATCGCCTCAACATCATCCGGACATGAAGCCTGTTAACAACAGCAACGACGGTTCCGTCCAGAGATAATGGAGGCAATTCAATCAGAAGTCAGAAAGCTCATCAATTCTGGCTTCATCCGGAAGAACACATCCCGACTGGGTAGCCAACATCGTCCCCGTCGCCAAGAAGAATGGGAAGATCCGGATCTGCATCGACTTCCGTGATCTAAACGAAGCCTGCCCCAAACGAAATTCCCATTGCCATCACAGATGTCCTGATTGACAATACTTTTGGATTCGGCGAATGTCCTTTATGGACGGGTTCTCAGGATACAATCAAATTAATTATATATCCCGATGACGAAAAGCCTACCTCCTTCAGGACTCCTCTAGGGGTATTTGCTACACCGTCATGCCCTTCGGACTGAAAAATGCAGGGGCAACATACACAAAGGGCCATGAACGCCTTTTCCATCAGCAAATGCGGAAAACGGTGGAATGCTATGTCGATGACATCGCGGTGAAGAGTCGCACTAAAGGTGATCACATAGCAGACCTGAAGGTGGTCTTCGACATCATGCGGGCTCATCAATTGAAGATGAACCCCACCAAATCCTTCCTGGGGGTAGCCAGTGGCAAATTCCTAGGATTTGTTGTGACTTCCACAGGAATTTATTTGGATCCAGAGAAAGTCCGCGCTATCCAAGAGATGCAACCCCCCAGAAGCCTCAAGGAGCTCAGGGATTACAAGGACGATTGGCGTACATCCGCAGGTTCATATCAAACCTTTCCGGGAGATGCCAACCCTTCGCCAAGCTGATGAAAAAGGGTGTTTCATTCATTTGGGACGACGCTTGTCAAAAGCATTTGAGGAGATCAAACACTACCTCACCCAACCACCAGTTCTTGCAGCTCCGGTGTCCGGAAAGCCTTTCCTGGTGTACGTCTGAGCAATGGATCATTCCCTGGGAGCTCTACTAGCTCAGAATGATGAACAAAAAAGAACAGGCAATCTACTATCTGAGTAGAACAATGATTGGGGCTGAACATCGGTACAACCCGATCGAGAAGGAATGTTTGGCACTAGTGTTCGCCATTCAGAAATGCGACACTATCTGGTAGGCCAGACTATAAATGTCATATCAAAAGTCAATCCTTTGAGGTTACTTATGACAAAGCCTTCTTCACTAAATGGCCGGCTGGCAAAATGGGCCATATTGCTATCACAATATGAGATGCATTTTCTGCCACAAAAGGCTATTAAGGGACAAGCGGTGGCGGACTTCTTAGCTGAACACCCAGATCCGAGGGCAGCCAAACTCTATGAGGATCTCCCAGACGAGGCCGCCGAAGTCTGCCTGACTCAGACGTTGTTCGAAAGTCAAGTATGGCAACTTTTCTTCGACGGTGCATCAAGGACAATCCCAAAGGGACACGTAGTAGCGGGGGTAGGAGTAGTACTTGTCTCCCCACAAAATTATGTGATCCCCGAGCTGTCTCGCTAACGGAGCCTTGTTCCAACAATGTGGCGGAATACAACGCTCTTTTGATTGGGATGCAATTCGCCGATGAGATTGGCGTTAAAAATCTCGAGGCTACGGTGACTCTAAACTCATCGTCAGCCAAGTTCGCGGAGAGTACGAGGCCAGACATGAAGATCTAGTACCCTACTACAACGCGACAATTCACATGGCCGAAAGGTTTTCAAACTTCTACATCGACCATGTACCGCGCAGGCAAATGCACATGCGGATGCACTCGCATCCCTCGCTGCTTCCTTAGCTCTTCCAGCTGGAGCAATGGAGAAAGTATTCGTCTATAGCCACGACCTATACTGTCCAAAATTCCCCTCGGAGACTACCCAGGGTCAGCGGGAGATCGTCGCGGTAAAGAAACACTTGAAGTGTCGACCGCTTCAGGGCTTAAAGACTGGCGATTCCCCTACATTGATTTTGTCTTATACGGCATTCTGCCCGAAGACACCAAGGAGGCGGCCGCCATTCGGAGGAAAGCCCCCAAATTCTACTATAATGCGATTTCGCGAACATTGTATCGTCGATCGCATGACGGGATCCTACTCCGATGCCTCTCATCAAAAGAAGCCCAAGGAGTATTGAAAGAAGCCCACGATGGTACTTATGGAGCTCATCAACCTGGCCCGAAATTGGCACATCGACTCCAAAGGATGGGTTACTATTGGCCCAAGATGATTGCCGATGCTGTCGCTTATGCTAAGAGATGTTACGCCTGCCAAATACACGGCGATTTCATCCATCAAGCACCAGGGTACCTCCACTCAACGACCTCTACTTGGCCGTTTGAAATGTGGGGGATGGACGTGGTTGGCCCTATCAACCCACCATCATCGAAAGGACATCGGTTCATTCTAGCGATAACCGATTACTTCTCTAAGTGGGCCGAAGCTATCCCTTTGAAGAGGTGAAATCCTCTAACGTGATCAAGTTCGTGAAACATCACGTTATTTACCGCTTCGTTGTGCCTCGCGTATCATCCATGACAATGGACCCCAGTTCATCAGCCAGGCTTTCTAGAGATTCTGCGCGAAGTTCAGAATCCAGAGTGTGTCCTCAACGGCATACTATCCTGCTGCTAACGGTCTTGCAGAAGCCTTCAACAAGACTATTGGCAAGCTTCTCAAAAAGTTCGTCTCGAAAAGTCAACGAGACTGGGACGACAAGCTGGGTGAATGCTTATGGGCCTACCGCACAACGGTGCGAACCCCAACTAAAGCCACGCCATTTTCCTTGGTATACGGATGCGAAGCCGTCCTTCCATTGGAAATACAAATTCCCTCTCTACGCGTCGCCTTGACAGCGGAAATGACAACTGAGGAGAAGCATCAGCAGCGACTCCAGGAGTTGGAAGCCTTAGACGACAAGCGTTTGCAGGCCCAACAACAAATCGAGCTTTACCAAGCTCGTATCACCAGAGCCTTCAACAAGAAAGTCAAAGCGCGAACTTTCAAGAAAGGCGACCTTGTCTTAGCTGTCCGAAGACCCATGGTCATGACGCACAAGACAAAAGGAAAATTTCAGCCCAAATGGGAAGGACCATTTGTAGTAGAGTCAGTCTACTCAAATGGATCATATCGCCTCATAACTTCAATGGCGATACACTCATGATGCCGATCAATGGCAAATTCTTGAAGAAGTACTATCCTTATAGTACTCTTCTTCCGATCAAGTTAAAAGTACACCTCTGATCAAACATCCGACGCCCTCGACGGCTAAGGATATAGAGGGAAATGTCGGCCTTTAAGCCCAACATAAGTCCTCGACAACTCACCATGCTGAGGGGAATAGCATGGCTAGCCCAACTCAAACGGTAGTTGGTAAAGGCATGTCAAACCCGTTGACAGTTGAGGATTTGCTAAAAATCCTAAGGGACACGTTCCCATTTGATCCGACGCCCTCGACGGCTAAGGATAGAGGAAAATGTTGGCCTTTAAGCCCAACATAAGTCTTCGACAACTCATCATGCTGAGGGGAATAGCATGGCTAGCCCAACTCAACGGTAGTTGGTAAAGGCATGTCAAATCCGTTGATAGCTGAGGGTTTGCTAAAAATCCTAAGTGGACTTGAGTCCACTCTTTCCTCCAAAATCCCTTACCAATTCTCGTCCATAGAATGGTAGGACCACAAAATGCAATCATTACTACATTAACACTATACCTCTGGTAATGAATACTCTTTGTCGGTATAAACTTTGCTTGTTAACTCTGCATAGAGTAACAAACTCTCAAATTTGCCAGTTAACACTATACCTCTGGCATTTCAAATTCCACTTGTCAATTCTCATCAATAGAATGACAGGTCCTCAAATTGCTCTTATCACGAGCCAATTCTTATCAAGTTAACATTACACCTCTGACAAACTACTGTTTAAGTTAACATTACACCTCTAAGCAGTACATCGAGTGCCTGTCAAGTTAATATCACACCTCTGATAGTCACCTTTCTTCAGACTTCCATATCGAAGCTGAAATGAACGATGCCAAGTTACACTACACTACACTTCTAGCATCCGAGTCATCGCTAAGTTCAACAATACACCTATGGCCATGACCTTTCCTCGACTTCTTCGTCTAAGTCGAGATGACCAATGCTAAGTTCAACATCACACCTCTAGCATTACCTCACTGTTAAGTTAAACATTACACCTATGACAGTGACATTCTGAGTTAAGTTAATATCACACCTCTGACTCACATCCTTGTCAAGTTAACACCACACTTCTGACAAGACTATCTCCAACCCGTTAAGTTAATATCACACCTCTAATGGTAAAAGCTTTACTAGATTCCTCGCGGGTCTAGTTTCACTTGTTATTCTCTTCAATAGAATAACAGGTCCACCTAAAGACATTGTTAGGTTAACATTACACCGCTGACAATGTTTTATCAAATTCCCTAGCTGACCTTGAATCAAGTCAATCCCAGACACTTGACAAAAGTTCACTTTCTCTGGGAGTACGCATTCCCCCTGTCACTTTCTTTTATAAAGTGGCAGGTCCACCAAAATCATTCTTTTGCTTCTAAAACAAAACATTCAAGACAACAGAAAGAGGCAAAAAGAAAAGTGTCACTTTTATTGATATTCAAGCATATGAAAGTGATACAAAACGCTCTCTTATACAATAAGATTGAGTGTTACAATTAAGGAGTACAAAGAAGTCCCTCTCTCTCTCAGAGGCCGTACTCACTCCTTGAAACCGCGTCTGATCCCAGGTGCACAATTGGAGCCGATTGCGCTGGCGATGACGCAAAAATCGAAAGCGCCCTAGCTGACTAAGCTAAGAGCAATGGTGTTCTTGAGGTCCAGCGGCAGCAGAAAGTCCTGCAACCCTTCATTCATCACCATCCCTTTCCCCAGCAGGCCATCCAACGGAATGTCCTTGATGTCACTTCTGGAGTAGGGAGAGGAAGAGGATCTTTCCGCCACCGTAACCGCCGGAACCTCCTCGCCGTCATACTTGACCTGACCATCTCTTGCCATCAGGCAAGAGTGGTGCAGGGGATCTGAAGAGACCTTGGCGAGATTTGGGTCCTCGTCAGAGATATAATTTACTCTCTTACAAACGACGAGGACCATAATTTACTCTCTTACAAACGAACATTGAGCAAGCTCGCCGGTTGAAGCACTCTTCCAGGAGACCAGCGAACCTGCAAAGAACAAATAAGAGAATCAGAAAATCTGGAACTTAGTATACTTTAACAAAAGAAAACTAAGTAACAGACGCGGCAGTCATTGAAGACTTCAGACGCGGAAATGATCTGCACAGTCAAACCACCGCGTCAGCAGAAACAGACGCGAGTCAAAACTGTGCCACGCCCAGGATTCAAACGCGGTCTCAGTTTGCACCCGCGTCTAATGTACTAGACGCGAAAAACTTCAAACGCCGAAAATTGCCATCTCTCTGTTGGGTGAACAGGAGTTGCAAGATTCAGGTCTGAAACGCGCCAAGGCAATAGCCATGAGCAAAGCCAGCGTCAAGAGCCCGCGTTCAGAAAAGTTCAAGTCACCAGCACAAATTCCAGAATAGGAATGCACCAGAATTTCATTCAGATGCCTATGCCAAAATACAGGCTATGGACATCATCGGGGTGACATACCAGCAGAGACCTCTGTCCAGAGTTGGCCTCCCTGCATCCAAACGCAGGTGCACAAGATGATCCAAGAGGCTTTTCCTCCTGAAGAGACCAAACAGAGGCATGAGAGCTCTGGGTCATCTTCATCCACGGGGTCACCTTCACCCATGAAGACGATTCTCTGAAAGATAATTCAAGGCGACTTCTCTCGGAGCAAAACAAATGAAAACAGTCTAAGTTGGATTGTTGAAGAGGGAGAGGATGCACTCTATTTATAGGCAGTCCCTAATAACTGTCATTAATGGGCATCAATCGGAACCGTCGCGCACAACTGTCAAAGCCCAATCAAAAACGGACGCGTGGAACGCTGCTTTGGAAACCGTCGAAGTGCGCCGGTTTTTCAACCGCCAGCGTCGGTTCTGCATGCAAGAGCATTAACGCCTAAATCCATTGAGAGACCGATGCGTGGACAACTGCCTTGGGAAGCAACGGATGACCCGGAACCCCAATCGACAGTGAAGACGACTTGACGTTCAAAGATCTCCTAAAATCTTTTAAGTCAGACTGCATTGAACGCAGATGGGAAAGTCGCTCGAGGCTGCGTATCCCATGTCTGATCGATCCGCGTCTTTCTTAGCAAGACAGATTCGAGTTATTCAGAGCCGCGTTTCACTCTGTGATTGACGCTGCGTCTCACTCCATGGACTGACGACCGCGTCTCACTTTATGGATCAATGCTGCGTCTCATCAAGAAGACCGCGTTTCACTCTGTGATTGACGCTGCGTCTCACTCCATGGACTGACGACCGCGTCTCACTTTATGGATCAATGCTGCGTCTCATCATGATGACCGCGTCTCACTCTGTGATCGACGCTGCGTCTCATCAAAAGGACTTGGTAAAATCTAAGTTCCTGTGGACTGACGACCGCGTCTCACTTTATGGATCAATGCCGCGTCTCATTAAGAGACTCAGAGTCTAGGCCGCGTTTCATTAACAGAACTTAGTCTTACCTAAGTTTAATATTCACAGCCAGTTACCAAGGAGTTGGATTCGCCTACAGCTGAGCAAAGAAGATGGAGCAAAATTTTTCAAACTTTTATTATAAACAGTAAAAGTGGATACAAACACTCTAAACAGAGTGTCCTCTTCTTTACAAAAAAGGGGGAAAAGAAAAGAAGGCTAAATATCTTGGTTCGCCAAGGTACGGATTTGTTCCCTAAGGCGGTGAATCTCGTGTTGGCGTGTCCTTTCAGCTTCCATAATAGCCCGGTCCCGCAGCTCCTCTTCGGATAAGAAATTTCTTACGGCCAGCTGCGCTCGCAGAGATTCCACCCTGGAAGAATGTAGAGACAGACTCTCTTCAGCTCGCGCCTTAGCAGCTTGTTGCTCCTCTAGCTGCTTTTTGATAGTAGCAAGCTTTTCCTCATTGAGCGCAAGCACAACTTCTGCCTTGGCAATGGTGTCCCGAGCCCTGATGATGACTTGCTCTGTGCTCTGCATGTCAAGCTCGGATTCCCTTGAATCGCCAGCTAGTTTCTGACATTCAGCCTGGGAATATTTGAGGTTGCGGATCTCTGCAGCGATTTGTGCCTCCGCTTCCTGTCGCTCTCGTTCTTGAGCAGCTAAGAGCCTAGTCAGGGTGGCCTGGGCCTCACTAAAAGAGCCAGCATCTTCCAAAGACTCCAGCTCCTGCAGGTAGTCTCCCAGTTGCTCTACCACCCGTAGACACGCCTTGGCAAGTGAAGGGCCTCCGGTTAATTCGACGTTCACGGCCAGATTTTTAAGAAGCGTCTGGGCAAATTGGAACGTGCTGTTTCCACGTAAGATGAGATCAATACATGATCCCATCGAAGCGAAGAATTGCTGCACCATCTGACGTGCCAGTTCCCCCATGTCTTCACCACCTAGGAAGCTTCCCGACCCCTTTTCTGTCACAGGATAGGGGATATAAGGCGGATCTTCTCGCACAAGAGTCGTGCTGGCCGTCGAGACAGCAAGAGCTGGACCGGCCGCTGACGCTTCCGGAGGTACTACCTCTGCAGGAGCCTCCACGACCAATGAGGGAGTAGTAAGCACGACCTCCTCAGAAACCTCCACCGAGACCTGAGCTGTATGGCCTTCTGGAAGGGTGCCAACCATCGGACTCTCCACCTGAGCCCCCTCAGTCCTCTCTGCAAGTTATCGCGATGTTAGCCACAATGATAGAAGAGCTAAACATTTAAAGCATCAGAGCTGCCTTACCAGGTTGGAGGTCCGGAGACGTCAAATCCTGCGGAGCGAAGTCTCCTCGGCTTCAGCAGTAACCTCCTCGCCTGGCAGAGTGAGAGCCTCCTCAGCCTCACTGGTTGCTTCCTCTTCTGGCAGAGTGGAAGGCTCCCCAGTTTCAACAGCTGCCCCCTTTGAGGGTATCTCAGCAGCCGAGACCTCAATCCCCTCGGCTGGGTCAACTCTTTCACCATCTCCTCGATACGCGAGGAGGTTGTAGCCTCAGCATCTTCGGTTCACCCGGCAGCATAAAAGAAGAATGTTAGAACATCCTCTTCAAAGAGAAAATTAGACAGAAGATGGAAAGAATACCTTCAGTAGGGATAATCGCCAGCGATGGTGCAGTCGATGGCTCACCCTCATGTATTTCCTCCTCCGAGATGTGGAAGAATTTGCTCTGATCAGGAAGAGCGGGTTCATCGCCATAGTCGGTCTCGTCTTCAAAGGCGCTTTCCCCCAATAACGAAGAAGACGACAGCGCAACGCGAGGAAGCTCCGCAACAGGAGCCTTACCTCCAATTACCCCAGTGGTAGGACTAGGGTCGACTGCCCTAAGACTGGAAATGAAGATGCTAGGAGACCCCGGCTGCTGTGCCTCGTCTCTCCCATCATGAGCAGAAGAAGGCTCGGGTTGAACTGAGATGCCTGCAATCTCAACATCCCCTCCAGTCATTATGTCGACCTCCAGTGACTCGTCATCTTCGGCGGCGGTGGACTCTTCAACAAGCTCCCCTTCCTCCACGGTCTTGCTGCGCGACCTAGGAGCACGGACTAGGGTGGGGAAATCTTCATCTTCCGACGGTTCCTCAACCCTAACAGGGACGTCTTCAGGAGGAGCCTCAACTCCGGCAAAGATGTCTCCGGATTGAGAGACTTCAGCCGTTAAATCCCTCCGAGCCTTCTTTGGGGCAGGCTCAGTGATAGAAGCAGAGCGTCGATGACGCTTGCTCGCCAACTGCTTAGACCTCCTTGCCCGCGGCTCCTCCCTCGTGGCTGGTGGCTCCGCCCTTGTCGCTGGTGGCTCTGCCCTTGCCGGTCGCGGCTCCGCCCTCACTGCTGGAGGCTCCCTCCTCGATCTTCGCCCGACCTCCTTTTGGGCCTTCAGGTACTGTTCTACGAGTTTCGTCGGTTTACTAGAATCAGTCCTGGCCTCGAGACTTGCATTGATGCTCTCAATGCATGAAGACGCCGGAAAAAAGTCTGGCGTTTGGATGGCTTGGGAGTACCAAGTACAGAAGCTGAAACTCGTACGGCACTTGGGCCCCTCGAGAGGTAGACGAAAAGATACTCCCGTCCCTCCAGCCACACTATAGTACCAGGCCCGAGCACCCTCGAACAGGTTCCCTTCGAAGGCAAGTCTAGCATTGGGGTTCCCGACATAGAGCTGATCATAGCCGAACTGTCGAACGAAGCGACTCGGCATGTACGGCTCAATGGTACATGACGTCCCTTGCCGGAAAAGCACATATCCGGGCCGGATATTTAGCAACCACCGGAAGGCCCCCGCGGATAACCTCGTGAAGTCATCTGGGCCAACAGAATCAACAAGTAGATCCCCGAAAGATGCATCAGGGATCTGGAGGAGGCAGCGATTGAGCTGGTAGTTTGCAGGCTCTGAAAGGCACTTCCGGACGTAATATATATAAGGATCACGCCATTTTGAACCCTCCAACCGCTGTACAAAAGGGACAGAACTCTCCCTCCAGCGCGCTGCCGTCATCAAAGAAAGGCAATGCATCACGTACCAAGCAATAAGGTACGTGTAAGGCAGCTCGACACGAGGGTTGGGACGCTTCACCGTCGGACTCCCCTCTGAGTCAACATACGGCTTTCCCTCGGAGTCTGCAGTTTTTGGTGGCTCGCAGAAACTCTTAGTGAGCGCCCGCAGCCCGCTCTGAATACCAGCCGCCACGGCCGGGAGAAGGGCTATGGGGTTCCCATGAGCCAGGAGCACCGCCGGGTACACCACGTCAGCAACAATGACTTCATGCGGCAGCGTGGGCACCATACAGCGCTTCAGCCACAGCATCAGAAAGCCCGCCAACAGCGCCCGATCGGAGATAGGAGTCCGGGCTTGATGGTGAAAGCTTTCAAAAACCAAATCAGGGTCGAAACCGTCCTCGTTCGACTCCGTGGTGTAGAAGCTGTTCGGAGCCTGGTCGATCCTGTCTTCAATCTCCCTGTCAGAGCTGGGATCCAATCGGGTTATCCGATGGTCATTGGTGTTGACATTATTGAACAAGTAACTGGCCCAAGACAGTTGCTTGACTCCCTGCGACCGCCATTTGGTTATCTGGCCGCAAATGTGGAAGTGACATAGCACTTCCCAGTAGGTCTCATATATGAGGGAAAACTCCTCCTTCACATAGCGAAGCTCCACAGCGGTCGGGACATATTCCTCATAGGGAATATCCCCTGTCGACAGCCCCGAGACCTCGTGCAGCTCGTGCAGAGCAAGGCCCATCTCCCCGACCGGAGTGAAGAACGTCCCCGTCGAAGGATTATAACGCTCTAGAATCCCGAAGAAGTTCTGAGAGCTTTGAGGGATCCCCCACTGCACGGCCCTGACTGCCGAGTACAGTCCCACGCGCTTTAGCAGACCCCCGAGCTCGGTAAGGACAAAGCCGACCATTCTGCCCCACCAATAGTTTCTCCGTGGAACGGACCCACCCCGGCGCACGGAACCCAACGGGGTAGTCACCCTCCGCCTCCATGAAGGCGTTGAGGAAGGTAGTGCCAAGTTGTGGTATCTCCCCAGCTGGAACCTCAGTCCTGCGCGACCCAGGGAAAAGGCCGATAACTGACCTGTCATGGCTATCATGACGGTATACTTTGTGGGAGCCCAAATCACCGAGAGTGACCTCGGGAACATATCGAGCAAGGTCCCATTCCATCTTCCGAGGGACGGACATATGCTGGAAGTAGGACAGCGGGAACATCCTCTCCATGTCTGGAAGAAAGAATCTTCCACCCTTTATTTGACGGAGCCATTTGTAAGTTCCGTCATACACGCTATGGCCGCCCTCGTGGATACGATCTCCGAAGAAGAAGGCAGGCTTCTCCAGCTTGATGCCAGCATCTGTTGCGAATGCTGCATCAGTCATAAACACCCGAAGAGTTCTCATGTCAACATTTGAGAGCCTCTCTCTGCGATCCGGTGACTTGTCAGCAGTCACAGGAACAGTCCTTTGTAATACAAAAGTCAAATCCCGGTCAGCACCACCTACATGACCAAAGTGACACTTCTTGGCGAGTGAAGTAGCAGGGCGTGGCGCTGCAAAAAGAAAAGGACACTTAGTTAGATACTCTATCAAAAGCATAGAAAAAAATGCTAAGTGTTCACAATCCGAACGCAGAAGAGACACTGGACGCAGGAATTATCAAATCCGCGTCCAGACCTGCGCATCCACGCAGAAGAGACACTGGACGCAGGAGTTATTAAATCCGCGTCCAGACCTGCGCATCCACGCAGAAGAGGCTCTGGACGCAGGAATTATCAAATCCGCGTCCAGACCTACGGGATCGGCGTCTCCACAACATTCTCCTTGATGTCACTTCTGGGGTGCGAAAAGAAGGGAGTTATCCACCTTAACCTTTCCACTACCATAATCGCCAGAAGTTAAGGAGGGTAACTCCCTTCTTTTCACATCCCCAGATGTCGAAGTACTTGGACTCGGGTGCCAGATTCATCAAAATCAGCAGCTGATGAAACAGAACGCAAGGATCAAATCCGCGTTCTGTAAACTAAGTCCGCGTCTGAACCCTTCACAAATAGAAAATATTCTAAGTGAAGAATCTGAAGCGCAGGACTCAAGGGCGCGAGGGTCCAAACCCGCGCCTCGGTTATCATCCCAAAGACTGCGTCTGGGAATCAAATACGATTTGAAATTCACGTGTTAAGGGTTCTTAAAAGTTCTTTGAACTTTCTTTAATGGCGAAACTTCCGCCTAAGAGGCCTTTACCTTGGAGACCTGGGAGAACGACGTCCTGTGCAGAGGAGGAGCTGCCCCTCTGGGCCTCGGCAATGGTCGCCTTAGAGGACGATGCGGTCGGCTTGGCCTTGGGTGCCATTGGTGATCAGAGGTCAATGGAGAAGATGAGCAGTAATGGAGAAGAAGAACTCTCTTAAATCTCTGAGTAAGCGCGTTCGGAGAAGAAGATGCATCTCCCCAACTGTTGCCTTTTATAGGCACAGGGATTCGCAAAGATACGCGGCGTGTGGCCCGGTAGACGCTGCAGCGAGTCACCGCTTGACGCGTGTAACCAAATCGTTTCTGAACGGAGAAGATCATGCGTCGCAACCCCGCCTCGAGTCAGCAGTCGACACGTGGAGCAGTTCATTTAATAAACCAGGAAATCCGTGCGCCAAAAGGCGAAATTTCGCCGGTTCCCTAGGCCAGCTGGCGGCGTAATCATGACATGGCACAGAATTCGCGCCCAAAGAACGCACCTCCTCGATGGACATGCCACGTCAGCCTCTCCATGAATGCATTTGGAAGGTCGCGTCTCTCTAAGAAATTTGCGTCCTTCCAGTCTGGCCAAATATCGCGTCTGCCTTCTGAAGATCAGTCACGTCTCCATTGCCAAAGGACGCACGTTACAGAAATCGCGCCTTTACAGCAATACCATCTCTGCTTTTTGAAAAAGAACCTGCGTTTGGCCTCCTGCTTCTGCAAAATCAGTTCAACAGTACACTGACGCAAGCAGACGACCAACCACTCCTGGCTTAAAGCGCGCCAGTGACAGACTAAAAGCAATCGGGGAGGTTTAGACTGTGCATCTAGACACTCAACATGATCAACTCTGGGGGCTTCAAAGAGTTCAACAGTACACTCACGAAGACCCACTCCAGATAAGATTAAACCCGGAGCATCAACAGTCTAGTCATGAAGGCGAACTCAGCTAGAGTCCAAAGTATTTCGAAATCCGTCCCAGTTAACTGCGGAATGTCGAAAACTTTGGAGGGGGTTCTGTAGGCTGTCTAAAAATCACCAAGACAAGCCACCAAAACACAGAGATCCAAGATCCAAGCGCAAGGCTAAATGTGACAATCAAGACGCGAGAGATAGCCCGCGTCTCAGAATCAAGACGCGAGAGATAGCCCGCGTCTCAGCATCAAGGCGCGTCAGCCCGAAGCCCGCGTCTCAGCATCAAGGCGCGTCGGCCCGAAGCCCGCGTCTCAGCATCAAGGCGCGTCGGCCCGAAGCCCGCGTCTCAGCATCAAGGCGCGTCGGCCCAAAGCCCGCGTCTCAGCATCAAGACGCGTCGGCTCGACACCCACGTCTCGGTTGCAACTACCCCGATTATGGCGCCATCCACCGCCCATGTAGCGGGGAAGTTGGCCCTCATCGTGGAGCACTTTTAGGGGCACGATCACCCCCTAAAAACCCTATAAATAGGCCCGTCACTATTGAAGGACGAGACGACGACGACGATTATCGGGCAAAAGAGAGATTCCGAGAAAAAAAGGAGAGATCATCGACAGAAAGAGAGAAAACCCTTCAGCGAGCTTACTGAGTACTAGCCGCTCTTCGCCTACCTCCTCTTCTAGAGTTTTGGTAGACGGAGCTGAGTTACTCCCTCTACCGACCGAAGAGAAGATCCCCGACGGTCCAAACAGTCATCCGGTCAACGGAGAACAAGATTCACTCTCCACCGCCACCGAAGAACCCAGCACTAAACAAAGGGGAAATTCAAGATTCAATATTCTCCCTCCCTTGTAACCGGAAGATTAAGCCGGCTGTAATTTTTCATCTGATTCAAGGAAACGTTACACCAGCCAACCCTTCTCCGTGTCAAACAAGAGCTCCACTGAATATTTGGTCTGGAGAAGCTGCTCAAGGTCATGGTGTGCTGCGGGAGTTTGGAAGTCCGCCTACTTCAGTGCCAAGAGTGGCAAAGTGAATCCGCGGGCAAAGAGGTTTGTCTACTTGGGTGTCTAAAGGAACAGGTACAGGTTGTGGGACCCCGAAGAGAAGAAGATCATGATGAGCAGGCATGTCACATTTGGAGAGACTTCAGTGTTGAAGTCCACTGTCTCTCAGCAGGTGGAGAGGACGGAGACCAAGGAAGGATTGCAGTGGGTGGAGGTTGATGCTACTCCATCATCTCCAGTTGGTTTGGCATCAAAGGATACTTCAGCAGAAGTGACACCGGGTGGAGTTCGTGATACCAAAGGTGATGCTGAACAGGTTGACGACATTGTTGAGGATGTCGAGTTATTTGCAGCCATTGGAACTAAGGTGAAGCCACGCTTGTGGAGAAAGAAGCATGAATCTCAAGCTTGTGGTTGTGACAAGCTGAAGTTGAAGGCCATTGCTCTCCATGATGGTCGGGAAGAGGTTCATATGACTCAGTCAGACAGGTTCGCTGCTGCAAATAGAGGTACCATTGTTTGAGCTTGTTGAAGCTCATTTTAATGAACTACGGTTGGCTTGATCCTTTTGGGAAAAGGTACGTAGGCAGCCGTAAAGGCGCAGCCATTTGGTGATGCAACTCTTGTGAAGCTATTTGGGTTCTCGAGATGTTATTTTGGATCTTCACGTAGAGGTGAAGAGTTGTGGCTTATTGAAGCTTCAAGTAGAAATAGAGAGACTTCACGTAGAGGTGAAGAGACTTCATGTAGAGGTGAAGTGGTGTGACCAGTTGGATCTCACGTAGTGGTGAGATGGTGTGATCTCGATGAACAGGTTTATCTTCCGGTTAGAAGATGTTGAGCTTGCATGAGGAGTGGTGGGCATCCAGTTGAAGCCGATGATGTTTGGTGTGTTCTACGCAGACTTGGTTGGATCGTCAGGAAGATAGGTAGACTGGATAGAGCTGGTCATTGGAGAGTCAGTGTTGGCTCATAAGGAAGTCTTCGTGATGTCGTGAAGTTGCGGAGAGGGAGCCACGGATAGTGATCGGCAGGTATGGAAATTCTCCTAAGGTGAAGTGCAGGGAAGGCATGTGCGATGTTTTCCAGGAATAGATGAGCTAAAGATTCCAAGCCGAGATCGTGTGTCGATTTCGCCGAGATCGTGTGTCAATTTCGACCGGTGCGCGCAAGCCGAGATTGTGTGTCAATTTCGCCAGGTGATGGACTGGGGTTCGTTGGAGTTTGGCTCAGATTTGGAAATCTTCGCCGAAGTGGAGAATTGTTGGAGGAGAGAGGATATTAAAGGAGGTGATGTTATGCCAAGTGCCGTCGAAGATCGCCAAGGAAGTCGACGATGAGAGGCAAAGGGACAGCGACAGGAAATAGCAGCAGCAACAGAAGACAGGAGGGTCGGTCGACCGGCCCGGTCGACCGACGTGCACAGCATGCACAGAGATTTGGGCGGTCGACCGGCCCGGTCGACCGAAGTGCTCTGACTGCAGGACCAAACTCTCGGGTTTTCTGGGTCGACCGGCCGGTCGACCGGAACAGACTGACTGTAATTAACCCAACTCTCGGGTTTTCTGGGTCGACCGCCGGGTCGACCGGAAGAAGGGTCGGTCGACCGTCCCGGTCGACCGTCAGTCGGGTTTTGGGTGAAATCTGCTGATCCGCTGATGTGGGGTATTTAAGCCTAAAGTGATTCTAGGGTTTAGTATCTCTGCGAAAAAAAGATTAGCTCTGAGTTCTCTTGCATTCAAAGAGAAGAAGAGCTATTGTAATCATCTTCCTAATATAAATCTCTCCATTGATTGCCCCGAGGACGTAGGCATTGAGGCCGAACCTCGTTAAATCTCGTCTTTGTGATTTGTGTGTTCTTTGTGTGATTGTTGGGTTGTTCTTTGTGCTGGAGATCTTGGGATTCTCTATTGTTTGGTTGTTGTGATTGGATAGCGCCCGCACAACAGTGTAGGGACAACCAAAACAGAATCCGTTATCAGTAGCAACAATTGCAGTTCTGATGTATCAGTATCAGCGTTTTGGTTATGTTCTGACTTTGAAAGCAGAATCTCAACAAAGATCAGTTTCAGGTTCTGATATAGGACCTAAGCTGAATCTTTAAGAGCTATAAGTAAGGGGAGGCCCAAGTGCAGTTACTATTAGCATCGATCTTGTATTGCAAAGAGTCTATTAGTACTTTCCTTTCTTCTTGTAGACTTTGGGTCAATCGAAGGTCTTACTTAGTGTACTATGATGGAGGGTGACGGCTATGGTCCTCTCTCCTCCCTACAGTTATCCATGAATAGACACTTTGAGTAGCCTAGTCTACCTTGTACAATTTGTACCATAGTTGATGATATCAATAAAGTATTTTTACCTTTCAAATATATATATATATAATATATATATATATATATATATATATATATATATATATATATATATATAGCCAATTAATGGCTCAGTGAGGTACTCTATTCTGTACTCTTCTCATGTAATTAATTGCTGTGTTAACTTGTTTTTAATTTAGATTATGGTTAGATGCCTAGGTATTGTGCGGTCTGGCTTCCACCTAGTGGAATGACATCTAAGTCGCGTAGGATCTGTTGCTGCCGAGATGGCGTTTTGTTTCCGTAAATCGTTGACAGTCATGCGATGTTATACAGACTTAAAGGTACATTAGGTAATCTAAACTAAGAGACAAGTTATCTTAGCAACTAGTTACAGAGAAACAGTATAGGTTAGTTTTACTCGAAGCTTTAAAATGGATCTAATAGGTTCTAGTTCACGAAATTTAACTAAAAGAAAATCTGTTAAAAATTCTAATCTAATAGAATATCCTACAGTAATAGAAGGCCTTAATAAATGGTTTATCCCAAAAGTAGCAGCTAAAGAAATTTATAATATAAGAATGTTTGATTTTAAATCTTCCATAGCAATTAAAACTATGAGAAAAAAAACAATTCAAGTAGATAATGATGAACAATCAATAAAGCTATTTAATAAAGAAGACTTATCATCCTTCATTAATAAATATAACTTTATTCATATTGGGCTAAATCAAATAGCTTAAAATCTTTAACACTTCAAGGATTAAATGCATCACTATTAACTTCACTAAGAGATGCTAGATACTTACATTATATTCAATCTCTAATGAAGGTCATACAGACTAGCCTTTGTCATGGCCCAGTTTACTTTAATGTTTATCCTAATTTAAGTCTATCCTTGACAGATCAAAATATACTAGAGGTGGCTACTTTAAATATAAAAACGCATGGATATATATTTATGCCTGGATCTAAAACAATTGCAGTAATTTTTAGAATTCACTATAAAGTGCTAAATACATTAGCACCTAAAGCTAAACAAATAACTAAAACAGGAAAAACTAATTCTGGTTGAAACAAATTTATTATCATCAAATATAGTTACTAATAGAACCTTAAAATGAGAAGAAATTAATTTTTCACAAAATTGGTTACTAACTTCTTCCATTCCTCCTAGGCCTATTATAGAAACAGGCCTATTCAATAATTCAGACTGAGGATGAAGAAGTAGAATTTAAATTTAATCCAAAATTAATAACTAGAATTTCAAGTTCAAGAAATTCTAACTTTGAGAGTCAATCACTTCGAAGTTTTAATGGTAACAAAAGAGATTTAATATTTGAAAATAGAAGAGACAAAGAATTAGAAGTACAAGGAATAAAAGTTTCTAATTCTTTAATAACTCATCCAATCTACGAGAAGCCTAATCCAGGTTCTCCTACACAGTCAGATATGGATTTTAATATTTAATAGATTTTTCACCCGGAAGCCTACAAAGAATATATTTAAATCTCGAATATAATAAAGATATTCATTTCAAATAATGGTTTGAGCAAACTTTTCCTATTAAAAAAAGATATTATTATAAAGACGAATATTATAAACATCTTGCTCGAACAGATAAGTTAAGACCTTTCTCAGAATAGTTTATAGAAACATATATAAATGATGAAATTAATAAACTCAATGTTTTTAAAGAGCATTATAAATCTTGGGCTACTATTAATGGTAGGAAAATAAATGCACTATATGTCCCAGGAGAAACCATAAAGCTTACTACTGCCTCAGATTATACGGAAGCAGCAGCCTTAATTAAGGTTTTACCTGAGCCTAAGGAAGAAGAAATAAAAGAATTATAAAAAGTTATTAAGCAAAATAATTATACAAATGTCTATGTTCAAGTTTTAGGGCAGCAATTAACCAGAATATAATCTGCCATATAAATACTAATAAATAAATTAAATCAAGTTGCTCAATTAGAAACTACTTAACTAAAAAATGAAGAAAAAATAAACTATGTTCCTATAAAACCACCTCCAAAAGTTACCAGATTTAAACTTCATCCTCAAAAGGAAGAAATTACTTCCTTAATAGAACAATTGAAAAAAGCAAATTTAAATATTATTCAGGGAAATTCATCTAACTCCGACCAAGAAATAGAGGAAGAATTAGATGAGCCTGAAGAACAAATATCAGATATATCAAATGAAGATGACCTTGATTTCAATCAAATAGTCAATATTGAAGACTCTTTTAGAGAGAATATGAAACCTAGTGAAATTAATAAATTAGATTTCAAGCCTAAAAGAAGGGCTGACAAGTATTATTATAAAAGACCAACCCCAATGGATATTTTGTGTGAAGAAAATGATGATCTAGTTTAAAATTCCTGTCATGAAAATTCCATCTGCAAATGAAATATTGACGGTGCTTCTGAAAAGGTAATTCATGATCAATTACATAGAGTGATGATGTATGCTGCTGTCTATAAGCAGAACAATAATTCTGATAAAGACATAGCTAATTTTATTACTTGTGATTTACTTGCATTTTAAAGGGCTGATGGGATCATTGTATCACACCGGAACAGAGATTAGAAATATTTAATGCCATTAAAATAAAAAACAATACACCAACTCAAGACACAGTATATACATTAATCATGACTATTTTAGAACACTTCACTGGCGGAGTGACAGATCATGGAGAGAAGAATAAAACCCTCCTACAGAATTTAAAATGTCTAGCTTTAACTCATTTTAGATGGTATAAAGATACTTTCTAAGTAGGGTAATGTTACTCAATGATGCAAATAATATACATTGGAAATCTAAATTAATTGATGGTCTACCAAATCTCTTTGCTGAGAGAGTTAGGAAACTATCAGAGACAAAAATAATAGTACTATACCATATCATAACTATACTTATGGAAATCTAATAAACTCATGTATCTAAGAAGGACTAGCCTTATGTAATGATTTGAAGTTAAGACATCAATTAAAGGTCCAGAAAACTTCTGAAAGAAAACAATTAGGAGAATTTTGTAGCCAGTTTGTCATAGATGGGTCAAAACCCCCTAAATATGTTAAGAATTTTAAGAAAAACATAGTGACTCTAAAAAATCTCCTCAAACCAATAAAGATATATGACTTATAATAAAAGAAGAAATAAAGAACAAAAGGAACCTCTTCATAGAAAAGATAATGTAAAAACTAGAAAGCAGAAGCAAAAGAACATAAAATGTTATAAATGTGGCAAATTAGGCCATTATGCTAATAGATGCTATACTAAAAAGAAAATTGAAGAAATTGAAGATGAAGATCTTTGTAGAACACTATTAAAAATAATGATTAATTTTGATCAAGACTTTACTTCTGAAGAAGATCAATCTTCCACCTCTTCTGAAAAAGATAATTGCCATGAATATAATGGTCAGTGTTGTACACTTGACCAATTGAACTATTACAAGTCTATAGTATAAATGAATGGACTCTATGTCCTAACTACTAATTGCAAGAAAAATTTATTAGACTATGTAATGAACAATGAAATGGATACAATAACAAAAAGTAAAATAATAGAGTTAATAGTCACTTCTAAGGAAAAAGAAAATTTTCCTAAAATAGATAATGTCTATAGACTTTTTGAAGTTCTTGAAGATATAAACATGAAGAAAAGAAACCAATAACTATTCAAGAACTGTATCAAGAAATTAATATATTAAAAACAGAAGTAAAAACCTTAAGAATAAAGAATGAATCAATAGATTCAAGACTAGTTAAATTAAGATAAAGATAAAAGAGTTGAAGAAGTAAATGAACCAATAGAAACTATACATCCAGAATATGGATCTACAACTCAAGATAATCAATTCTTACAAAAAATAGATTTGATAATAAATCAAAAATGGTACATAAAGATAAACTTGCTTATCAACAATGAATTCTATATACAAGACTCAATAGCACTTGTTGATAGTGGTGCTGATCTTAATTGTATAAAAGAAGGGTTAATATCTCTAAACTACTGTGAATACACTACACAAACTTTAAGTGCTGCTAATAATAAAGCAATCACTATACCATATAAAGTTATTGATGTAAATATTTGTAAAGATAAACTCTGTATCCCTTTACATTTTCTAATAGTAAAAGAAATATCCCAACATTTTATACTTGGCACTCCTTTCTTAGGAAGACTCATGCCAATTAAATAAATTGATGAAAAGGGCATAGTTACTTGTTATAAAGGTCAAAATATAACCTTTGAATTTATAACTAATCCTATAGTTAAACTTCTAAATAAAGTTAAAGAAATCTATCTGAAAGAAAATTAAATCAACTTTCTCAAAGAAGAGATTGTTAAGACAAATATAACAAAACAATTACAATTTCAACAAAAAATTAACAAGTTGAAGAAAACTTTAAGTTACAAACATGTAGCAATCTACCTAATGCCTTTTGGGAAAGGAAACAACATATTATTCCTTTTCCCTATGAAGAGTCTTTTAATGAGAAAGATATTCTTACTAAGGCATGATCTTGCCAGATGAATAAAAAATACTTAGAACTATGTAAAAAAGAGATTAATGATCTCTTAAATAAAAACTTAATTAGAAAATCGTATTCTCCTTGGAGCTGCACAGCTTTTTATGTTAATAATACAATTGAGAAAGAACAGGGCAACAAGATTAGTAATAAATTACAAAACACTTAATAAAGTGTTAAAATGGATCAGGTATCCAATTTCCAATAAAAGAGACTTATTAAACCGCATAGTAAATGCTAAAATATTTTCTAAATTTGATTTGAAATCGGGATACTGGCAAATTTAAATTAGTGAACACGATAAATATAAAACTGTTTTTACTGTTCCATTTGGTCATTACGAATGGAATGTAATGCCCTTTGGACTAAAAAATATTCCATCAGAATTTCAAAATATAATGAATGATATATTTATGAACTATACTAATTTTATATTATCCTATATTGATGATATTTTAATATTCTTTAATACTTTAGATGAACACTTTAAACATCTAAATATATTTAAATAACTTGTCATAAAAAATGGTCTAGTAATATCTGCCTCAAAAATGAAACTATTCTAGCAAGAGATAAGATTTTTAGGCCATAATATTGTCAATGGAACTATAATTCCTATAAATAGAAGCATTGAATTCGCCTCCAAATTTTCAGATGAAATAACTGATATAAAGCAACTACAAAGATTCTTAGGCGCATTAAACTATGTAGCTGACTACTACAAAGACTTGCTAAAGATACAAAAATCTTGTATGAAAGACTAAGAAAAAATGCTAAACCTTGGTCTAAAGATCATACTGAATCAGTAAAAAGAATAAAACAAAAGGTTAAAATCTACATTGTATACATCTTGCTAACCCTAACTGGTTTAAAATAGTAGAGACTGATGCTAGCAATATTGGGTTTGGAGGAATTCTCAAACAATTAAACCCAAATAAAAAATTAGAAGAATTAGTTAGGTTCCACTCTGGTAATGAAATCCAACCCAATATAATTATTCAATAATAAAAAAAGAGCTTCTTGCCATAATAAAATGTATATATAAATTTCAAGATGATCTGCTTAATTAAAAAAAATTTATTACGAATTGACTGCAGCTCAGCTAAATGTATTATAGAAAAGGATGTTAAAAATTTAGCTTCAAAGTAAATTTTTACTAGATGGCAAGCTGACTTATTTATATTTGATTTTGACATTGAATACATTAAAGGTCGAGATAATTTTCTACCTGATTATTTAACCCGTGAATTTTTACAGTCCAATGCAGGATTCTAGCACAGGTAGAGACCGAGGGCGCGGGAGAGGCGAAACTCCCTGGCTTGTTCTATCCAAGCCTAATACGGGGAGGCCTTTAATAGCACCCAATTCTCGTAATTCCTACTTATCATCATCAGGAAATATTTCTGATAGGGAAGAATCTTCCCACCAATATTAAAAATCTAAAACTTCAACTTTTAAAAAAAATTCTTGAAGTTGAAGCAATATTTTACCAGAAAAACACTTCTGATTAATTATAACTCTTGACAGGAATGATATTTCTAAATTAATAATTCATGGGAATTACTCCATAAATATCTTGAAAATTCTTATTACCCCACAATGGAAGGGAGATCTAGAAATATTCTTGAGGCCATACTAATGGTCACTAAATCCATAGAAGTCGAGCACGTCTATAATCCCCTTGATAAATCTGAAATCAATTTCAGTAAAATCATCATTCGAGAACTTCTCTCACCTCAAACTTGGGGTTTACATCCAAATAGAGTTAGGCTAATGAAGCTGGGCGAAAGACAAATTTCTTTCAATTACTGGGACAATGTTTTTGCCTTCCAAAATATGTTATACTATGAAAATCTAAGGCGAAAGCATTCTTGGTTCATCAGAGTTTGTCTAAATATTTTATTAAAAGAAATACCCTCTTGGTTCATTCATGGTGGCTTAAATTTGGTGCTGAACTTCTAATTCTACCTTCTTCTCTTCAACACCACTTTCCGCTTCGGATTGACTCTCATCCTCATTTTTCTACTACTGATTCCAATCTTCTTTCAGGAGAAAGCACCTTATACTTTTTTGTCCAGAATAAAATCCCTTATATCTTTAAATGGGGAATCAAAGGTGAAGTGGATGAAAATAATATTCCAATTATCTCCAAAAATTCTTGATTAAATGGTGGAATAAAATTGATGAGCAGGTCAAACTGGCCGAAATAAAAGATAAAGATTAAGCAAAATAATATTTTGCTTGAAAAAAACTTCAAAAAGAACTTCGAGAAGAAAATCCACTTCTCAAGTTAAAAAATTCTCTGCAATGGAAATACCCCATGATGACTGAAGAACAATTAAAGAAAGGTGTCTACAATACATGCAAGCCCAATTGGAGCAAACTTTTGATCAAGATAATATCTCTTTGTGCTCTTCCAAGACATCCACTAAACCTATGGAAGAATTAGGAAGGATCTTAACAAAGACTCGGATGAGAAAATTCCACCAGATGCTTAAGATCTAAATATTGAAGAAATATTGATGACTATATCCGACAATTGATGGAGAAGACCAAAAGCAGTGACTCTTACCGTGAGGCCATCAATGCAGATAATGACAAAAGCAATGACTTTATCTAATCAATCACTGGATAAGAAGGAATCTCGTCACAGTCCCGCCACTTCAGCTCTTGATAAGAAGGAATCTTGCCACATCATCAACCAATCCAACACCAGATCAGATCGAATCTTGCCAGAATTGCAGACAAAACTAATTAAGCCCTGGGGAGCCGTCAATTTTATTTCATCTTTCTCACTTTAATAAAGTGAAGAGAATAAAGTAAAGAGAATATCATCATGAGAGGAATATTATCATGAATGCTCCCTTACTGTCAAAAGAAAGGAAAATATCATCAGTCCCCCTGAGCTGGCATAAAGTTTCTAGGCTCACTTCAGCCTATAAAAGGAGCAAAGCTCTTAGGAAGAAGGTATCGGCAAAAAATCTCCCTCTTCTCTTGTAATCTCTTGCTCATGTACTGAGCCTACCTTCGTCCTCTTGTAAAATTACTATCCTTGTAAATTACTTTGAAGAAAAATAAAAGTTTGGTGTGTCTTGGTTTGTTCTCTCGGATCTCTCTCTCTCTCTCTCTCTGCACTCTCAGCAGTGCTGTGACGAGATTCCTTCTTATCCAGTGGTTGATTAGATGAAGTCATTGCTTCTGTCAGGGTATGCAGCATTATTAGAGATGGTGTTGTCTTGGCCAGAGCGACTCATGAAAGAAGTCACCAGTGAATTTTAGCAGAAGTAGCTTCAAAATTCCTTCAACATTAATAGCAAAAATTCAGTTGGGAGTGTGATGGAAAATATGAAAACCTTCTGGGAAAGTGTCCATCGTATTCTGCATTTGTAGCTGAATAAAAACTCGATCTATTTCTAGATTCTTGCTGGAAACTTTCTGAGGTATTGGCGCGCCTTCCGCATAGAGTTCTGCTCCAATTGTAGTAAGAAATTGTATTGGTTGAGTATTCCACCAGCCATAGTATTCGTAAATAAGAACTAGATGTTGGGTTGGTTTGTACTGCTCATCTTCCCATATTGGTGGAGTGAAAAGAAATTGAAAACATAGTTTCTCAGAACAAAGATTTCTCAATTTTAAAGAGGCTTTAATTAAGGTGGGGAATAGGTGAATTCTATCCTGATAAGAGTGTGAGACCAGTCCGTAGCAGAGACCATTTTCAATGGCCCAAATTTTTTCTGCTTTAGGAGTGTCTAGAGTAAGAAGGAGTTTGAGGATGGATGTATTGGGTACAGTGACTCTATAAGAGCCTTTAGGGAATATATGATGGAGCTGGTTTATTTTGTGGAGTAGTTGGGCTTCAGCAATGCTGAGCAATTGAAAATTTTTGTAATAGATTTCTGAAGAAAGGGTCTGGAGTAGATCTTGAACAAGTTATTGTCTAGTAGGAAGAAAGAATTACAATTTTTCAGAGAAGGTTAAAGGACTAGTACTCCTTATTGAGGTTCTTTGAGCAGCGAGAGTAGTACTCTCGCCCTTTTTCCGCCAAGATTTAGGCATGATATTCCTGCAAAGTAATTGAGATATTAATTTGGAGTAATTTTCATGAATTAGGAATATTATTCCTTTCAAGAGTTATAATTAACTCAGAAGTATTTTTCTGATAAAATATTGCTTCAACTTCAAGAATTTTTTTAAAAGTTGAAGTTTTAGATTTTTGATATTGGTGGGAAGATTCTTCCTTATCAGGAATATTTTTTGATGATGATGAGAAATTAGGAGAATTGGGTGCTATTAAAGGCCTCCCCGTATTAGGCTTGGATAGAACAAGCCCGGGAGCTTTGCCTCTCCTGCGCCCTCAGCCTCTACCTGCACTAGAATTCTGCATTGGACTGTAAAAATTCACGGGTTAAATAATCAGGTAGAAAATTATCTCGACCTTTAATGTATTCAATGTCAAAATCAAATATAGATAATTCAGCTTGCCATTTAGCAAAAAGTTACTTTGAAGCTAAATTTTAACATCTTTTCCTTTGATAGATTTAGCTGAGCTGCAGTCAATTCGTAATAAGAATTTTTTATTAAACAGATCATCCTGAAATTTATACATACATTTTATTACGGCAAGAAGTTCTTTTTGATTGTTGAATAATTATATTGGGTTGGATTTCATTTACTAGAATGGAACCTAACTAATTCTTCTAATTTTTTATTTGGGTTTAATTGTTTGAGGATTTCTCCAAACCCAATATTGCAAACATCGGTCTCTACTATCTTAAACCAGCTAGGGTTAGTAAGATGTAGACAAGGTAGATTTTTAACCTTTTGTTTTATTCTTTTTACTGATTCAGTATGATTTTTAGACCAAGGTTTAGCATTTTTTCTTAGTCTTTCTACAAGATTTTTGTATATTTAGCTAAGTCTTTGTAGTAGTCAGCTATATAGTTTAATGCGCCTAAGAATATTTGCAGTTTCTTTGTATCAGTTATTTCATCTAGAAATTTGGAGGCAAATTCAATGCTTCTATTTATAGGAATTATAGTTCCATTGACAATATTATGGCCTAAAATTCTTATCTCTTGTTGGAATAGTTTCATTTTTGGGGCAGATATTACTAGACCATTTTTTATGACAAGGTATTTAAATATATTTAGATGTTTAAAGTGTTCATCTAGGGTATTAGAAAGTATTAAAATATCATCAATATAGGATAATATAAAATTAGTATAGTTCATAAATATGTCATTTATTATATTTTGGAGAATTTTTTAGTCCAAAGGGCATTACATTCCATTCGTAATGACCAAATGGAATAGTAAAAGTAGTTTTATATTTATCCTGTTAACTAATTTGAATTTGCCAATATCCAGATTTCAAATCAAATTTAGAAAATATTTTAGCATTTACTATGCGGTTTATAAGTCTCTTTTATTGGGAATTGGATACCTGATCCATTTTAACACTTTATTAAGTGGTTTGTAATTTATTACTAATCTTGGAATACCCCGTTCCTTCTCAGCTGCATTATTAATATAAAAAGCTGTGCAGCTCCAAAGAGAATATGATTTTCTAATTAAGTTTTTATTTAAGAGATCATTAATATCTTTTTTATAGAGTTCTAAGTATTCTTTATTCATCTGGCAAGGTCTTGCCTTAGTAGGAATAACTTTCTTATTAAAGACTCTTCATAGGGCAAAGGAACAATATGTTGTTTCCTTTCCCAAAAGGCATTAGGCAGATTGCTACATGTTTGTAACTTAAAGTTTTCTTCAACTTGATTAATTTTTTATTGAATTTGGCTAGATTGTAATTATTTTGTTATATTTGTCTTAACAATCTCTTCTTTGAGAAAGTTGGTTTGATTTTCTTTCAGATATATTTCTTTAACTTCATTTAGAAGTTTAACTATAGGATTAGTTATAAATTCAAAAGTTATATTTTGACCTTTATAACAAGTAAATATGCCATTTTCATCAATTTGTTTAATTGGCATGAGTCTTCCTAAGTAAGGAGTACCTAGTATAACATGTTGGGATATTTCTTTTACCATTAGAAAGTGTAAAGGGATACAGACTTTATCTTTACAAATATTTACATCCGTAATTTTATATGGTGTAGTGAGTGCTTTATTATTAGCAGCACTTAAAGTTTGCGTAGTGTATTTACAGTATTTTAGAGGTATTAATCCTTCTTTTATACAATTAAGATCAGCACCGATATCAATAAGTGCTATTAAGTCCTGTATATCGAATTCATTATTGATAAGCAAGTTTATCTTTATAGATCATTTTTGGGTTATTATCAAATCCATTGTTTGTAAGAATTGATTACTTGAGTCGTAGATCCATATTCTGGAAGTATAGTTTCTAGTGGTTCATTTACTTCTTCAACTCTTTTATCTTTATCTTGTTCTAATTTAACTAGTCTTGAATCTATTGATTCATTCTTTATTCTTAAGGTTTTTACTTCTGTTTTTATATATTAATTTCTTGATACAGTTCTTGAGTAGTTATTGGTTTCCTTTCTTTATATTTATATCTTTTAAGAACTTCAAAAGTATATAGACATTATCTATTTTAGGAAATTTTTCTTTTTCTTTAGTAGTGACTATTAACTCTATTATTTTACTTTTCATTATTGTATCCATTTCATTGTTCATTACATAGTCTAATAAAGTTTTCTTGTCATCAATAGTTAGGACATAGAGTCCATTCATTTCTACTATACACTTGTAATAGTGCAATTGGTCAAGTGTACAACATTAACCATTATATTCATGGCAATTATCTTCTTCAGAAGTGGTGGAAGACTGATCTTCTTCAGATTTAAAGTCTTGATCAAAATTAATCATTATTTTTAATAGTGTTCTACAAAGATATTCGTCTTCAATTTCTTCAATTTTATTTTTAGTATAGCATCTATTTGCATAATGGCCTAATATGCCACATTTATAACATTTTATATTCTTTTGCTTCTGCTTTCTAGTTTTTACATTATCTTTTCTATGAAGAGGTTCCTTTTGTTCTTTATTTCTCCTTTTATTATAAATCTTATATCTTTTATTGGTTTGAGGAGATTTTTTAGAGTCACTATGTTTTTTCTTAAAATTCTTAACATATTTAAGGGGTTTTGGCCCATCTATGACAAACTGGCTACAAATTCTCTTAATTGTTTTCTTTCAGACTTTATTGGTTTCTTTTCCTAATTCTCCCAATACATTCTCCTAATTATTTTCTTTCAGACTTTATTGGCTACAAAATTCTCCTAATTCTCCCAATGCAGTTCTTGAATAGTTATTGGTTTCTTTTCTTTATATTTATATCTTTCAAGAACTTCAGAAAGTATATAGACATTATCTATTTTAGGAAATTTTCTTTTTCTTTAGTAGTGACTATTAACTCTATTATTTTACTTTTCATTATTGTATCCATTTCATTATTCATTACATAGTCTAATAAATTTTTCTTGTCATCAGTAGTTAGGACATAGAGTCCATTCATTTATACTATAGGCTTGTAATAGTTCAATTGGTCAAGTGTACAACATTGACCATTATATTCATGGCAATTATCTTCTTCAGAAGAGGTGAAAGATTGATCTTCTTCAGAAGTAAAGTCATGATCAAAATTAATCATTATTTTTAATAGTGTTCTACAAAGATCTTTGTCTTCAATTTCTTCAATTTTCTTTTTAGTACAGCATCTATTAGCATAATGACCTAATTTTACACATTTATAACATTTTATGTTCTTTTGCTTCTGCTTTCTAGTTTTTACATTATCTTTTCTATGAAGAGGTTCCATTCAGATTTTATTAGTTTTTACATTCTCCTAATTGTTTTCTTTCAGACTTTATTGGCTACAAAATTCTCCTAATTCTCCTAATACAGTTCTTGAATAGTTATTGGTTTCTTTTCTTTATATTTATATCCTTCAAGAACATCAGAAAGTATATAGACATTATCTATTTTAGGAAAATTTTTTTTTTTTAGTAGTGACTATTAACTCTATTATTTTACTTTTCATTATTATATCCATTTCATTGTTCATTACATAGTCTAATAAATTTTTCTTGTCGTCAGTAGTTAGAACATAGAGTCCATTCATTTATACTATAGGCTTGTAATAGTTTAATTGGTCAAGTGTACAACATTGACTTTCTTGGTTTCTTTTCCTAATTCTCCCAATAGATTCTCCTAACTGTTTTCTTTCAGACTTTATTGACTACAAAATTCTCCTAATTCTCCCAATACAGTTCTTGAATAGTATCTTTCATGAACTTTAGAAAGTATATAGACATTATCTATTTTAGGAAATTTCTCTTTTTTTAGTAGTGACTATTAACTCTATTATTTTCTTTTCATTATTGTATCAATTTCATTGTTCATTACATAGTCTAATAAATTTTTCTTGTCATCAGTAGTTAGGATATAGAGTCCATTCATTTATACTGTAGACTTGCAATAGTTCAATTGGTCAAGTGTACAACATTAACCATTATATTCATGGCAATTATCTTCTTCAGAAGAGGTGGAAGACTGATCTTCTTCAGATTTAAAGTCTTGATCAAAATTAATCATTATTTTTAATAGTGTTTTACAATGATCTTCGTCTTCAATTTCTTCAATTTTCTTTTTAGTATAGCATCATTAGCATAATGGCCTAATATGCCACATTTATAACATTTTATGTTCTTTTGCTTCTGCTTTCTAGTTTTTACATTATCTTTTCTATGAAGAGTTCCTTTTGTTCTTTATTTCTCCTTTTATTATAGGTCTTATATCTTTTATTGGTTTGAGGAGATTTTTTAGAGTCACTATATTTTTTTTCTTAAAATTCTTAACATATTTAGGGGGTTTTGGCCCATTTATGACAAACTGGCTACAAATTCTCCTAATTGTTTTCTTTCAGACTTTATTGGTTTATTTTCCTAATTCTCCCAATATATTCTCCTAATTGTTTTCTTTCAGACTTTATTGGCTACAAAATTCTCCTAATTCTCCCAATGCAGTCTTGAATAGTTATTGGTTTCTTTTCTTTATATTTATATCTTTCAAGAACTTCAGAAAGTATATAGACATTATCTATTTTAGGAAAATTTTCTTTTTTTTTAGTAGTGACTATTAACTCTATTATTTTACTTTTCATTATTGTATCCATTTCATTGTTCATTACATAGTCTAATAAATTTTTCTTGTTGTCAATAGTTAGGATAAAGAGTCCATTCATTTATACTATAGACTTGTAATAGTTTAATTGGTCAAGTGTACAACATTGACTTTATTGGTTTCTTTTCCTAATTCTCCCAATAGATTCTCCTAATTGTTTTCTTTCAGACTTTATTGACTACAAAATTCTCCTAATTCTCCCAATACAGTTCTTGAATAGTATCTTTCAAGAACTTTAGAAAGTATATAGACATTATCTATTTTAGGAAATTTCTCTTTTTCTTTAGTAGTGACTATTAACTCTATTATTTTCTTTTCATTATTGTATCAATTTCATTGTTCATTACATAGTCTAAAAAATATTTCTTGTCATCAGTAGTTAGGATATAGAGTCCATTCATTTATACTGTAGACTTGCAATAGTTCAATTGGTCAAGTGTACAACATTAACTATTATATTCATGACAATTATCTTCTTCAGAAGAGGTGGAAGACTGATCTTCTTCAGATTTAAAGTCTTGATCAAAATTAATCATTATTTTTAATAGTGTTCTACAACGATCTTCGTCTTCAATTTCTTCAATTTTCTTTTTAGTATAGCATCATTAGCATAATGGCCTAATATGCCACATTTATAACATTTTATGTTCTTTTGCTTCTGCTTTCTAGTTTTTACATTATCTTTTCTATGAAAAGTTCCTTTTGTTCTTTATTTCTCCTTTTATTATAGGTCTTATATCTTTTATTGGTTTGAGGAGATTTTTTAGAGTCACTATATTTTTTCTTAAAATTCTTAACATATTTAGGGGGTTTTGGCCCATTTATGACAAACTGGCTACAAATTCTCCTAATTGTTTTCTTTCAAACTTTATTGGTTTCTTTTCCTAATTCTCCCAATGCATTCTCCTAATTGTTTTCTTTCAAACTTTATTGGCTACAAATTCTCCTAATTCTCCCAATGCAGTCTTGAATAGTTATTGGTTTCTTTTCTTTATATTTATATCTTTCAAGAACTTCAGAAAGTATATAGACATTATCTATTTTAGGAAATTTTTCTTTTTCTTTAGTAGTGACTATTAACTCTATTATTTTACTTTTCATTATTGTATCCATTTCATTGTTCATTACATAGGCTAATAAATTTTTCTTGTCATCAGTAGTTAGGATATAGAGTCCATTCATTTATACTATAGACTTGTAATAGTTCAATTGGTCAAGTGTACAACATTGACCATTATATTCATGGCAATTATCTTCTTCAGAAGAGGTGGAAGATTGATCTTCTTCAGAAGTAAAGTCTTGATCAAAATTAATTATTATTTTTAATAGTGTTCTATAAAGATCTTCGTCTTCAATTTCTTCAATTTTCTTTTTAGTATAGCATCTATTAGCTTAATGGCCTAATTTGCCACATTTATAACATTTTATGTTCTTTTGCTTCTGCTTTCTAGTTTTTACATTATCTTTTCTATGAAGAGGTTCCTTTCAGATTTTATTAGTTTTTACATTCTCCTAATTGTTTTCTTTCAGACTTTATTGGCTACAAAATTCTCCTAATTCTCCCAATCTTGAATTGTTTTTGGTTTCTTTTCTTTATATTTATATCTTTCAAGAACATCAGAAAGTATATAGACATTATCTATTTTAGGAAAAATTTCTTTTTCTTTAGTAGTGACTATTAACTCTATTATTTTACTTTTTATTAATTTATCCATTTCATTGTTCATTACATAGTCTAGTAAATTTTTCTTGTCATCAGTAGTTCGGACATATAGTCCATTCATTTATACTATAGATTTGTAATAGTTCAATTGGTCAAGTGTACAACATTGACTTATTGGTTTCTTTTCCTAATTCTCCCAATACATTCTCCTAATTGTTATCTTTCAGACTTTATTGACTACAAAATTCTCCTAATTCTCCCAATACAGTTCTTAAATAGTATCTTTCAAGAACTTTAGAAAGTATATGGACATTATCTATTTTAGGAAATTTCTCTTTTCTTTAGTAGTGACTATTAACTCTATTATTTTAGTTTTCATTATTTTATCCATTCATTGTTCATTACATTGAAAATCACCTAGAGGGGGGGGGGTGAATAGGTGATAATGCTAATCAATGCACAAATTAAAATATGATGCAACAATCTCCCAAAACAAGACTAAGAGCCGAATGCCCCGTGAAGGGTTCTGAACTCCTTCCTCCTGATTCCTCGTAAATATGAGTTGGAGGTGCGCAATGCAACCTTGTTGTATGGGACAATGATTGACAAGATGAATGGTAATAAGTGAATATGACAATGACAAACAAAAGCAAGCAACAAATGCAATGAAAGTAGTGCAAGAACAAGGAAAGTAAACCAAACGCAAACACCAAGATTTGTTATCGAGGTTCGAGCACCCAGCTCTACTTCCCCGCCTTCCCCAGAAGGATTCCAACCACTTCCACTATCACAAAGATGTTACAAAGATCACCGGAGTACCCAACTCCACAATTTCAGTACAAGCAATATCTTGGTAGTCAAAAGACCACAAACTCGCTCTTTCAAATATCTCTTCCCTTACAAAGGTCCTTAGAGAATATTGAGTAGGAATGAAGCTCTTGTGTGTAAAGAGAAAAGAAAATGAAATCAGAGAATTCTTGAAAACACTTCAGAAAATGAGAGAGAATTTTAGCACAAAAACCAAGAAACCAAGCTCTTTTGAATGCCTTAAACTTTTGAATTTTTCTTATAATGATTAGGTGAACCAATCTCTCCCCAAACACCCCTATTTATAGGAGAGGGCTAGGGTTAGAAGATAAAACATTTTTAAGGCTAATCAGAATGAATTAAACCCAAACAAGTCATTTAAACTCACTTAAGTGAGAAAAAGACAAAAATAAACAGCTCAGAAAAATGCCCGTTACTGTTCAAACGGCTCTGTCGGTCGACCGGTCGGTCGACCGTAAGTTCAAAAATATGACCGTTGCAGGCCAGCGGTCGACCGCCCGGTCGACCCATTTTAACCGAGAGCAGACTGAGCTACAGTCGGTCGACTGCACGGTCGACCGGCAGACATGCACACGGATACGTGCACCTGCCAGTTCCACGGTCGACTGCACGGTCGACCGGTCAAACCTGACATAGAATCAGTCGACCGGTCGGTCGACCGGAACAGGTTAAAAATCAGGTTTTTGAAAGAATATAAAAGAGATTTTGTTTTTGACAAAAATACTTTTGAACATAGGTTAGTATAAAACATAAAGATATACATGTAGACAAAATCTTGTATACAAAATATTTTTGTATAAATCATAAGAAAACATTTTGGAATAAACATGTGCGCAAAAACGTGTGTGATAGAGCTTCAAACCTATCCACTATTCTTTAACAAACTATAAAACTAAAAATACAATGATTAAATACTTTTAGAGCAATCTTCAAGTCTTTGAGCCATCCAATGCCTTGCTAGTGCCTTCTCTTCTATGATCCTTCCTTGATTGTGCAATTTGCCTTCCTTGCTATGTGAACCTTAGAAGTTCTTGCAAAAGCTAAGCCAATGGTCTCCAAATATGGTACAAAACCTGAAACTTATCTTGAATAAATTCATTAGTACCAAATAGCTCTTATTTGGTTTGTCATCATCAAAACACAAAACAAAAGAGTGTAACCTCTTGGGCCAACAATCTCCCCCTTTTTGATGATGACAAAACAAATAGGCTATGGACAAAAATATGGGGGAGGAGAAGACTCCCCCTCAAATTATGCTATATGAAAAACACAAAAATTTATTAAAGACACAAAAACATACTCTTGATGCCAATTGAAACCAAATTGAAATAATACCCATAAAACACAAATATAAGAGTTCTCAAATTCATAATAAAACACAAAACTCATAAACCAAATTCATAAACTAAAACATATAAATTCATATGGAACCAAGACCAAATGAACTTATTTTTGTCCATGTAAACTTATTCTCCCCCTTTTTGTCATACATCAAAAGGGTTATGAAAAACATGTTTATTCAATAACACAAACATTAAGTTCTCCACAAATAAACGAAAATCTAGCAAAATCAAGTGGTTTAGTGAAAATATCGGCTAGTTGTAAATCCGTAGAAACATAATCAATATCTATATCTCCTTTCTCAAAATGATCTCTAAGAAAGTGATATCTAATCTCAATGTGCTTGGTCTTACTATGTTGATTTGCATTCTTTGTCATATGTATAGTACTAGTATTATCACAAAATATTTTTATATGGTCAAAATGCAAATCATAATCAAGGAGAGTATGTTTCATCCAAAGGACTTGTGCACAACAAGCCCCCGCGGCAACATACTCCGCCTCGGCGGTTGAGAGAGCTACGGAATTTTGTTTCCTAGAGGACCATGAAACAAGACAATTACCAAGAAATTGATATGTCCCACTAGTACTCTTTCTATCTACTCTACAACCCGCATAGTCGGCATCCGAATAACTCGTCATTGAGAAATCTCCGATTTTCGGATACCATAGACCCATCCCAATCGTTCCCTTAATATAACGAATGATACGTTTTTACGGCAATAAGATGAGACTCTTTGGGACACGATTGAAATCTAGCACAAAGACACACACTAAACATGATATCCGGCCTACTTGCTGTTAAATATAAAAGACTTCCTATCATGCTTCTATATAATTTAATATCAACATTTTTACCTTGGTCATCTTTATCAAGCTTGGTTGTAGTTGCCATGGGAGTGTTGCAAACCTTTGAGTCTTCAAGTCCAAACCTCTTTACGAGTTCCTTTGCGTATTTGGCTTGACATATGAAGTTCCCATCTTGCAATTGCTTGATTTGGAGTCCAAGAAAGAAATTAAGCTCACCCATTGAAGACATTTCAAATTCAAGTTGCATGACCTTTTCAAAATCCTTGCACAAAAGCTCATTAGTAGAACCAAAAATTATATCATCAACATAAATTTGCACAATTAAAATGTCATTATCAACATGCTTAGTGAATAGTGTTGTATCTACTTTGCCTTTAATAAAATCATTTGAAATAAGAAAACTAGAAAGCCTTTCATACCAAGCTCTTGGAGCTTGTTTCAATCCATACAAAGCTTTATCAAGTTTAAAAACAAAATCGGGATGAAGATGATCAATAAAACCGGGAGGTTGAGCAACATAAACTTCTTCATTTATAAAACCATTCAAAAATGCACTTTTCACATCCATTTGAAAAAGTTTAAAATTTTTGAAAGATGTAAAAGCTAGTGTCATCCGTATGGCTTCAAGCCGTGCTACGGGTGCAAAGGTCTCCTCAAAGTCAATTCCCTCACTTGAGTGTAACCTTGGGCCACTAACCTAGCTTTATTCCTAATGACATTTTCGGACTCATCCATCTTGTTTCTAAAGATCCACTTAGTACCAATTATTGGTCTATCGTGGGGCTTAGGAACAAGGTGCCAAACTTGGTTGCGCTCAAATTGATTGAGTTCCTCTTGCATGGCAAGCAACCAATATGGGTCTGTCTCGGCTTCGAGAATGCCTTTGGGTTCAAAATGAGAAATGAAAGCAAAGTTACCACATAGTTCATGGAGTTTGGAGCGCGTTGTGACTCCTTTAGATGCATCACCCAAGATGAGCTCCTTAGGATGATTTGTAGCGTATCTCCAAGCTTTAGGAAGCGGTTGAGAGCTTTCCTCTTTATCCTCTTGAACTTCAACAATTGAATCTAGCTTTTCTTCTTGAGCGGGTGGGTCCTTCAAGGATAGTCTCTCCATGTCTTCACCTAATGGTTCAATCTCTACAACATTCTCAACAAACACATTAGATTCTTCAAACTTAACATGCATGGATTCTTCAATGGTACGAGAAGATCTAATGAATACTCTATAAGCTTTACTAGTTGTAGAATATCCAACAAAAATTGCTTCATAAGCCTTAGCATCAAATTTACCCAAATTCTCTTTAGTATTCAAAACAAAACATTTGCATCCAAAAACTTTGAAATAAGCAACATTAGGTTTTCTAGAATGATATAATTCAAAAGATGTTTTGGAAGAATTTTTACACAAATAAATACGGTTAGATATATAGCATGCGGTGTTTACGGCCTCGGCCCATAAATATTGAGGGAGGTCGTATTCACTTATCATTGTCCTAGCCATCTCTTGAAGTGTTCTATTTTTCCTTTCTACAACTCCATTTTGTTGTGGAGTTCTAGGACAAGACATTTCATGCTTAATTCCCTTTTCATCACAATAAGTCATGAAGAGTTGGTTCACAAACTCACCACCTCTATCACTCCTTATTTTCAAAATCGGAAAACCTTTTTCTTTTTCAACCCTTTTTCGAAAAATCATAAAATGAGAAAAGGTTTGGTCTTTGTGTTCCAAAAAGAAAACCCAGTGAAACGGGAAAATCATCAACCAAAACATATGCATATCTAGTACCATTTAAACTCTTAGTTTTAGTAGGTCCAAAAAGATCCATATGAATTAATTCTAAAGGCCTAGTTGACATGATATCCTTGATTGGTTTGAAGGAAGACTTGGTTTGTTTCCCAAGTTGGCACGCACCACAAATGCGGTCTTTCTCAAACTTTAAACAAGGTATACCCTTCACCAATTCCTTTGAATTAATCCTAGAAAGATGGTCAAAAGATGCATGTCCTAATCTTCTATGCCAAAGCCAAGAATTTTCATCAAAAGCATTTAAGCATTTAGTAGAACATTCCACACTAAGCATGTTAATGATATAAACATTATCATCACGAAAACCGGTAAGAATACAATCATTGGATTTAATGTCAAAAATCTTGCAAGAACAATCATCAAAAACAACTTTAAGTCCACGATCACAAAATTGACTAATGCTAAGCAAATTATGTTTCAAACCTTCAACTAAAACAACATTCTCAATAATAGGAGATGCACCAATTTGAATGTTACCTATACCGATGATAGTCCCTTTGGAGTCATCCCCGAAGGTGACGGAGCCACCTTCCATGTACCTTGATAGGGTTGTAAAGTTGATATCCCACGTCATGTGTCTTGAACAACCACTATCAAGGTACCACCGCTCCCTACGTCTTGGAGCCTTGGTGTGTACCTACATCAAACAATTTAGGACTTGATTTTGGTACCCACATTTTCTTGGGTCCTTGAGGGTTAGAGCCATGAACCCAAACAAGATTATTTGATCTATTAACTTGGTCATAGCAAAATTTAGTTAAGTGTCTATTTTTACCACAATATGTGCATCTATATACTCTACCATATTTGAAAGCATAATGAGTGTGTGATTTGTGAGCATGAGAGTTGTGATCATGAAAAGATTTAGCATGTGTAGTGTGAGCATGAGTAGACTTAACATGTGAGGTGTGCTTTTTAGAAATCATGTTCTCAAGTTTCTTTGTATTAAAAGCACAATCATTTAAAACTTTTTCAAAATCATTTATTTTAGATTTAAAAGAAGAAATTTCTTTTTCATCAACAATAGGAGATTTTCCCTTACAAGAAACCTTGTAGGCATTAAACTCATTTTGAAGAGAAATAAGATTAGAAGAAATATCATCTTTTTCTTTAGAAACCATAGCAAGTTAATTTTTAAGAAAAGCAACTTCTTTTTGTAATTTAAAACATTCAATTTTTTTATTGTCATAAGTTTCAGAAAGTTCAACAAAGGCATGTACAAGAACTTCCTTACTTAGTTCATCATCTTCATCATCATGAGATTGAGGGGTTACCTTAGGAGTGTTTGCCATGAAACACATGTTCGCCGTATCCACCTCTTCTTCGGACTCGCTCTTCGAATCCCACGTTGCCTTGTATGCTTTCTTTTCTTCCGATTTCTTTGGCTTGAAGGAGGAGGTCATCTTTTTCTTGAACTCCGGGCAATCCGCCATGATGTGTCCGGGCTTTCGGCAATTGTAGCATATAATTCTCCTCTCCTCTTTGCCTTCAAATTCCTTTGGAAGTTTAGCTTGTTCCTCCGGTACATTCTTTTGACATTGCGAACAAGTAGTGATAGCTCCTCATCTTCTTCTTCATCTTCCTCATCGTCTTCAAGGGTGGATGAAGACTTGAAGGCTATTGATTTCTTCTTTGTTGGAGCGGCCTCTTCTCTTGCTTTCTTCTCCATCTCATGGGTCTTTAGGTTCCCAATGAGACTAATGATGTCCATCTCATACTTGTCGTTTAATTCCTTTAAGGTGGTGGCCTTTATCTCCCAAGATGGAGGAAGAGCCCGAATCACTTTGCGCATCTTTTGATCGTTGGAGATGACGTCACCTAAGGAAGAAAGACCATTGGTGATTTTAGTAAATCTAGTAATCATACAATCAATGGATTCATCATCAAGCATTTTAAAAGATTCATATTGGGACCTCAAGAGATCTATCTTAGCTCTCTTGACTTGTGAAGTCCCTTCGTGCGTGACTAACAAGTGTTGCCAAATCTCATAGGCGGATTGGCAATGAATTCCCGTGTAAGGTCATCCTCATTCAAGGCGGTTAATAGGGAGTTTTGGGCCTTGGAGTTAGCCTCATATTCTCTAAAGTTGAAGTCGGTCCAAGTGCTCTCATCACCATCGGGTGCAACATAGGGTTTGGTCAAGGACTTGGCCACTAAGCTACCCAAAGATTGCAAAAATATAGTCATCCTAACCTTCCAAATAGGGAAATTAAGTCCATCAAATTTAGGTGGGGATTTAATGTTATCGGCCATATTTACTAGTGATGAATGAATGAAATGAGAAATGTTGATTAGCAAATTTTAAGGATCTCTCTATGGATGTTAAGCCAAAACCTAGAGTCCAAGCTCTGATACCAATTGAAAATCACCTAGAGGGGGGTGAATAGGTGATAATGCTAATCAATGCACAAATTAAAAATATGATGCAACAATCTCCTAAAACAAGACTAAGAGCTGAATGCCCCGTGAAGGGTTCTGAACTCCTTCCTCCTGATTCCTCGTAAATATGAGTTGGAGGTGCGCATTGCAACCTTATGTATGGGACAATGATTGACAAGATGAATGGTAATAAGTGAATATGACAATGACAAACAAAGCAAGCAACAAAAGCAATGAAAGTAGTGCAAGAATAAGGAAAGTAAACCAACGCAAACACCAAGATTTGTTATCGAGGTTCGAGCACCCAGCTCTACTTCCCCGCCTTCCCCAGAAGGATTCCAACCACTTCCACTATCACAAAGATGTTACAAAGATCACCGAAGTACCCAACTTCACAATTTCAGTACAAGCAATATCTTGGTAGTCAAAAGACCACAAACTCTCTCTTTCAAATATCTCTTCCCTTACAAAGGTCCTTAGAGAATATTGAGTAGGAATGAAGCTCTTGTGTGTAAAGAGAAAAGAAAATGAAATCAGAGAATTCTTGAAAACACTTCAGAAATGAGAGAGAATTTCAACACAAAAACCAAGAAACCAAGCTCTTTTGAATGCCTTAAACTTTTGAATTTTTCTTATATGATTAGGTGAACCAATCTCTCCCCAAACACCCCTATTTATAGGAGAGGGATAGGGTTAGAAGATAAAACATTTTTAAGGCTAATTAGAATGAATTAAACCCAAAACAAGTCATTTAAACTCACTTAAGTGAGAAAAGACAAAAATAAACAGCTCAGAAAAATGCCCGTTACTGTTCAAACGGCTCTGTCGGTCGACCGGTCGGTCGACCGCAAGTTCAAAATATGACCGTTGCAGGCCAGCGGTCGACCGCCCGGTCGACCCATTTTAACCGAGAGCAGACTGAGCTACAGTCGGTCGACTGCACGGTCGACCGGCAGACATGCACACGGATACGTGCACCTGCCAGTTCCACGGTCGACTGCACGGTCGACCGGTCAAACCTGACATAGAATCAGTCGACCGGTCGGTCGACCGGAACAGGTTAAAAATCAGGTTTTTGAAAGAATATAAAAGAGATTTTGTTTTTGACAAAAACTTTTGAACATAGATTAGTATAAAACATAAAGATATACATGTAGACAAAATCTTGTATACAAAATGTTTTTGTATAAATCATAAGAAAACATTTTAGAATAAACATGTGCGCAAAAACGTGTGTGATAGAGCTTCAAACCTATCCACTATTCTTTAACAAACTATAAAACTAAAAATACAATGATTAAATACTTTTAGAGCAATCTTCAAGTCTTTGAGCCATCCAATGCCTTGCTAGTGCCTTCTCTTCTATGATCCTTCCTTGATTGTGCAATTTGCCTTCCTTGCTATGTGAACCTTAGAAGTTCTTGCAAAAGCTAAGCCAATGGTCTCCAAATATGGTACAAAATCTGAAACTTATCTTGAATAAATTCATTAGTACCAAATAGCTCTTATTTGGTTTGTCATCATCAAAATACAAAACAAGAGAGTGTAACCTCTTGGGCCAACATACATAGTCTAATAAATTTTTCTTGTCATCAATAGTTAGGACATAGAGTCCATTCATTTATAATATAGACTTGTAATAGTTCAATTAGTCAAGTGTACAACATTGACCATTATATTCATGACAATTATTTTCTTTAGAAGAGGTGGAAGATTGATCTTCTTCAGAAGTAAAATCCTGATCAAAATTAATCATTATTTTTAATAGTGTTCTACAAAGATCTTCATCTTCAATTTTTTCATTTTCTTTTTAGTATAGCATCTATTAGCATAATGGCCTAATTTCTTTTATTGGTTTGAGGAGATTTTTTAGAGTCACTATGTTTTTTCTTAAAATTCTTAACATATTTAGGGGGTTTTGGCCCATCTATGATGAACTGGCTACAAAATTCTCCTAACTGTTTTCTTTCAGAAATTTTCTGGACCTTTAATTGATGTCTTAACTTCAAATCATTACATAAGGCTAGTCCTTCTTGGATACATGAGTTTATTAGATTTTCATAAGTATAGTTATGATATGGTATAGTACTATTATTTTTGTCTCTGAGAGTTTTCCTAACTCTCTCAGCAAAGAGATTTGATAGATAATCATTAATTTAGATTTTCAATGTATATTATTTGCATCATTGAGTAACATTACCCTACTTAGAAAAATATCTTTATACCATCTAAAATGAGTTAAAGTTGGACATTTTATTCTTCTCTCTATGATCTGTCACTCCGCCAGTGAAGTGTTCTAAAATAGTCTTGATTAACGTATATACTGCGTCTTGAGTTGGTGTATTATTTTTTATTTTAATGGCATTAAATATTTCTAATCTCTGTTCTGGTGTGATACAATGATCCCATCAGTCCTTTAAAATGCAAGTAAAACCACAAGTAATAAAATTAGTTATGTCTTTATCAGAATTATTATTCTGCTTACAGGAAGTAGCATACATCATCATTCTATGTAATTGATCATGGATTATCTTTTCAGAAGCACCATCAATATTCCATTCGTAGACGGAATTTTCATGATAGGAATTTTGAACTAGATCATCATTTTCTTTATATAACATATCCATTGGGGTTTGTCTTTTATAATAATACTTGTCAGCCCTTCTTCTAGGCTTGAAATCCAATTTATTAATTTCACTAGGTTTCATACTTTCTCTAAAAGAGTCATCAATATTGACTATTTGATTCAAATCAAGGTCATCTTCATTTGATATATCTGATATTGGTTCGTCAGGCTCATCTAATTCTTCCTCTATTTCTTGATCGAAGTCAGATGAATTTTCCTGAATAGTATTTAAATTTGCTTTTTCAATTGTTCTATTAATGAAGTAATTTCTTCCTTTTGAGGATGAAGTTTAAATCCGGTAACTTCTGGGTGTGGTTTTATAGGAACATAGTTTATTTTTTCTTCCTTTTTTAGTAAAAGAGTTTCTAATTGAGCAACTTGATTTAATTTATTTATTAGTATTTCTATAGCAGATTTTATTCTGGTTAATTGCTGCCCTAAAACTTGAACATAGATATTTGTATAATTATTATTCTTAATAACTTTTTGTAATTCTTTTATTACTTCTTCCTTGGACTCAGGTAAAACCTTAATTAAGGTTGCTGCTTCCGTATAATCTGAGGCAGTAGTAAGCTTTATGGTTTCTCCTCGGGATATAGTGCATTTATTTTCCTACCATTAATAGTAGCCCAAGATTTATAACGCTCTTCGAGAACATTGAGTTTAATAATTTCATCATTTATATATATTTCTATAAACCATTCTGAGAAAAGTCTTAACATATCTATTCGAGCAAGATGTTTATAATATTCGTCTTTATAATAGTATCTTTTTTCAATAGGAAAAGTTTGCTCAAACCATTGTTTGAAATGAATATCTTTATTATATTCGAGATTTAAATATATTCTTTGTAGGCTTCTTGGTGAAAAATCCATTAAATATTAAAATCCATATCTGACTGTGTAGGAGAACCTGGATTAGGCTTCTCGTAGATTGGATGAGCTATTGAAGAATTAGAAACTTTTATTCCTTGTACTTCTTATTCTTTGTCTCTTCTATTTTCAAATATTAATCTCTTTAGTTACCATTAAAATGTCGAACTGATTGACTCTCAAAGTTAGAATTTCTTGAACTTGAAATTTTAGTTATTAATTTTGGATTAAATTTAACTTCTACTTCTCCATCCTCAGTCTGAATTATTTGATCTGTGTCTGTTTCTATAATAGGCCTAGGAGGAATGGAAGAAGTTAGTAACCAATTTTATGAAAAATTTATTTCTTCCCATTTTAAGATTCTATTAGTAGCTATATTTGATGATAATAAATTTGTTTCAACCAGAGTTATTTTTCCTAGTTTAGTTATTTATTTAGCTTTAGGTGCTAATGTATTTAGCACTTTATAGTGATTCTAAAAATTACTGCAATTATTTCAAATCCAGGCATAAAATTATATCCATGCGTTTTTATATTTAAAGTAGCTGCCTCTAGTATATTTGGATATGTCAAGGATAGACTTATATTAGGATAAACATTAAAGTAAACTGGGCCATGATAAAGGCTAGTTTGCATGACTCCTATTAGAGATTGAATATAATCTAGGCATCTAGCATCTCTTAGTGAAGTTAATAGTGATGCATTTAATCCTTGAAGTGTTAAAGGTTTTTAAGGCTATTTGAATTAGCCCAATATGAATAAAGTTATATTTATTAATGAAGGATGATAAGTCTTCTTCAGTTAATAGCTTTATTTATTGTTCATCATTATCTACTTGAATTATTTTTTTCATAATTTAATTGCTACGGAAGATTTAAAATCAAACATTCCTATATTGTAAATTTCTTTAGCTAGTACTTTTGGGATAGACCATTTATTAAGGCCTTCTATTTCTGTAGGATAATCTATTAGATTAGAATTTTTAACATATTTTTCTTTAGTTAAATTTCGTGAACTGGAACCTATTAGATCCATTTAAAGGCTTCGAGTAAAATTATCATGTACTCTTTTCTCTGTCACTAGTTGCTAAGATAACTTGTTTTAGTTTAGACTAAGTTTAGATTACCTAATGTACCTTTAAGTCTGTAAAACCTAGCACGACTGTCAACGATTTACAGAAACAAAATGCCATCTCGGCGGCAACAGATCCTACGCGACTTAGATGTCGTTCCTCTAGGTGGAAGCCAGACCGCACAATACCTAGGCGTCTAACCATAATCTAAATTAAAAACAAGTTAACAAAGTAATTAATTACATGAGAAGAGTACAGAATAGAATACCTCACTCAGCCATTAATTATCTCTGATACCAGAGATAGAGAGAGTGCAGAGAGAGAGAGATCCGAGAGAGCAAACCAAGACACACCAAACTTTTATTTTTTATATATATTGAAAGTACACCTAGAGGGAGGGTGAATAGGTGTAAGGCTAATCTATGACAAATAATGCGAAATTTAAAAACTAATTGCAACACACTTAGTGTAACCAAAGAGTGTAGCCGAATTCCCCGTGAAGGGCTCTGGACTAACTCCTCTTGATTCCTCTGAATAAGAGTTGAGGTGCTATGTAAAGCTCTCTTGATTCAACACAAGTGAGGCACACACACAATCAATACCAAGCATATAAATGTGAATGAACAATATGAATCAATGCAAGGCACAATATAAAAGAGAGAGAGAGCTAGAGAAAGTGGATCACACGCAAACACAAAGATATGTTTCGAGGTTCGAGCACCCAGCTCTACGTCCCCGCCTTCACATAGAAGGATTTCCACTAACTCGTCCACACAGGGAACCTCCACTGAGGATTTGGGCAAATACAATTTGGGAGTACACAACTCCTCTCTCAACAATACAACCTCTCACTAGAGGCAAGGCACAAAACAAATCACCTCTACACTTAGAGGGATAGGCACTTAGCCAAATAACAAATCAACCTCTCACTAGAGGGATTAGGCTCAAAGCCACACAACCACAATCACCTCACACTTGAGGGATTCCAAACCAATCTCCACAATCACCTCTCACTAGAGGGATACAAGCACCACTTCCACAATCACCTCTCACTAGAGGGATATCAACACTATCACCTCTCACTAGAGGGATATCACAAAGATGGAAGGATTACAACTAGGTGATCTCAAAGACCACAAACAACTCTTTCTCACAAAACAATGATCCTATAGATAGGATTGATAGATAAGCTCAAGTGTGAGAAAAACAATGAGTTTGGAAATCAAAAACACAAAGAAAAACTCTTGGGAAAACTTCTAGAATAGATATAAAAATGTCGATCAAAAACCAATCACAAAGGCTTCTCCTTTTCTTGATTTTTCCAACCCTTTAAAACAAAATAAAGATGAAATCTTTTGGCTCTAAAACTCTTTTAAAACTTGTATTTTTAACACTAGAAAGAATGAGAATTTTGCTTTTGAAAAACTTAGCTAAAACAGCCAAGGATATGTGGTATTTATAACCCCAATCCAAATCTGCCCGTTGGCAGCAGGCAAGGGCATTTTTGCCCTTCCGGTCGACCGGGAGGTTGACCGAACGACCACGATCAAATTTATGACCGTTGAGCCTACGGTCGACCGTTCGGTCGACCGGTACTGGATCCAGAGAGCAACGACTCTCTGGCCGGTCGACCGCTCGGTCGACCGGAGCTGGATACAGAGCAGAGCTCTCTGCCGGTCGACCGGTCGGTCGACCGGGGTCTTTTCTAGAGAGCAGAAGCTCTCTGGCGGTCAACCGACCCGGTCGACCGGCCCACCAGCCTGGCTGCGTGTACGTCCTGTGCACGTCAGTCGACCGGATCGGTCGACCGACTTCTGCCACGGTCGACCGGTCCGGTCGACCGGCAGACAGCCAGTCCAGCCATTTATAGGATTTAAAAACTAGGGCTTTTAACTTCAAATAAATCCCATAAATCATATAAATTTCATAAAAATCAGTTCTTGTTAGATCTTTGAAATACAAATATGTGTGAGAGAAATTCAACACATATTACAAACTATTTGAACTATTTTTGTGTGATTGAAAATTTGCCTTAAACCAAAAACTGTATTTTCCAAAACTTTGATTTTTGAAATGGAAAATTTGTTTTCTCCAAAACACATGTAAATACAAAAACATGATATTTAAACAACTTTAAAGCATATTGTATATGGATAGAATCCAATATACATATAAAGATTTATATCTATGTTTTTGACATGAAATCCAAAAATAAGTTTTGTTTAAATGCAAAACTCCAAACTCATGAATATGCTATCAAAATAAGTTTTTCTAAATAGATGAAGTATAGATGTATATAAATCAAATCTAATATACATTAAATCATGTAAACTTGTTTTGATTCTATCTATTCATGAAAACGAAGATCGTTTAAACCGAAAAACCAAAACACATGAAACTTGTGTGTGTATTGTGAACTTGAGCATATCACACTATCTAATCTTTACATGAGATCTAAACAAAGTCTTAAACTAACAAATCGATATCTTCTTGTCTCCAAGCCGACTCGATCCAAACGTGATCCACCGAGCTTGACTCCAACCGAGTGTTAGATGCGAACTTAACGCTCGAGCTCTTGAATCACTATGTGAAAGCTCCAAAACACCTTTGTTGAAGCTAATCACCTACTAATATCTTGATCAAATATATAAAACTAAATATCACAAGATTATTAGTAAACTATAACTACATAAGTTAATCATCATCAAAACTAGAGTGAAGGGCCTCTGGGCCAACAATCTCCCCTTTTTGATGATGATAAAACTCATGGAGTTATATATGCATGGATTAAAGTTAAGCTTCATAGAAGCTCCCCCTTAACTCATGCATAACAATAAAGATTAAGATATGCAGTGAATGCTCAACATAGATATGCATAAACATGATATTTTATGCCAATGAAATAAACATGCTCTTGATACCAAATTTTAAAATAAACATGTTCTTAAAAAAATGTTGCTCTAAATACCAACAAAACCTCTTGATACCAACAAAACAACAAAAGATGCTCTTGATACCAATACCAACAAAAGATGCTCTTGATACCAATGGTAAAAGATAACAAATTTAAACACATATGCATATAAAACTCCAAAATATCTCTCCCCCTTTTGTCAACTCATCAACAAAGGGGTACAAACAATAAAGGGCATAAATATATTTTATCCCTTTATGCATAAATCAAAACAATAAACGTATATATGCTATATACATTCATGAAGAGGAGAGACGTGAAGTTAACTCCCCCTGCATACATGCATTTATATGAAAAGAGATGACTAAACCCTAACCACATAAAGCATAATATGCAATGTATAAAAGGAAATGTGAAGCTCTCTTTACACACGTGTACTACATACCAAAGAAAGGTCAATCACTTCAATATGACATACACTCAACATGAATATATATATAGAGAAGATGTTAAGCTTCCTTTGCATATAAGCAATACAAATCAAAACATTATGATACCAATTGAAAAATATATCCATTTAGTGTGAAGGTATATATCGAAACATCATGATATCAATTTATGATACCAATTGAAAATAAGCAAAACATTTTGAAGAAACAAACAAAAATTTTGATATCAATAGAAAGATATAAATATATAGAAAATCTTGATACCAATTGTAAAAATTAGTACCAATTGAAAATATTTTACACTTTTGATACCAAAATAAAAAAAAACATAACCAATCTTTTTGGTTAAACACTAAAATCATTTTGCAATAAAGATATCAAATAGAAAATAATATCAATTTAATGTTCTTGATACCAATATTGAAAATGAAACATATACCAATTGAAAATATTTTTCATTAGGAGCATAGAAAATCAAATGAAAACTAAGATATCATTTTTCAACATAAAAAGTGGGAGTAAGATACCAATTGTAAACAAAACTGATTGAAAGTTAACATGAATTTTCTCCCCCTTTATGAAATACTAATGAAAATGATTCATAAGATTGTAAAAGATATCAATTGAAAAATAATTGTCGTTAAGAAATCAAGCTTAGCATGGTAAAATTTGTGCTCAAGGATATAGAGATATAGTAAGCACAATGAAAAATACATATATATGTATGAAAATGTAAATACTAATCTAAATTGATATTGTTTTGAAGTTGAGGCATACATATTAGAAACAAATATGAGTATACAAAATAAATATCAATTGTGATACCAATTGAAAACATAATAAGGAACAAATGTATAACTCATAAATACCTCCCTATTCATGCACATGTTTAAATAGATTTTCAATATGAGCATACAAGATATGGCCGCCCAACCAACCGCCCTTTGAAGGGTAGGAGTTTTCAAAAATAAGTTTGAAAATAGTTTTAGCACAATTGAAAACTCTACCAAATGAAGAATACCGCAACTAGTTTTATGATAATCTTGAAAACTAGTACAAAATTCTTTAAGTAAGGAATAAAACAAGAATTATTCCATGAAAAATATGAAAATCACTTAACCAATGTCACTCAAAATCTATATAGCTCATATAATACTCATGAAAACAAAATCATGAGAAAACAAGAATGATGTGAGTGTACAAGTTTTATGTGAAAAACATAGTCATAGAAATAGGCAATTAAGGCTCAATATGAAGTTCCTTAAAACATGAAATCTAATTTTCATCAAAACAATTCAATCTTCAAGGCATATGTATGTTTTGTCAAACTAGAGTATACATACATATCCAATATAAACGAGTCCACAAAAGTATATGCATGAAGGCAAGTGGCTCAAGGAAGTATATGTATAACTATTAGTTTAGACATAATAGACATATACATGAAGTTTAAACACAAACATGAAAACATGCACAAAAATAGAGAATACAAGTCAAAATGCATGAATCATCAAAATTAGGCTATACTAGTACATCTAATGGATACAAATGAGTATTTAGGCACAAAATATAATAATCTATTTGTAACTCACTAGTTGTACAAGTATATACTCAAGTTTTAATAAAAACTAACATCTAAACATGTAATCAGTCATGAAGCATAGAAACAAAACATAAACTAATATGATCATTATATGAATGCACATGTTTAGAGCTATGATATACACGATAGCTAAACTAAAGTGAGAACACAAAGTAATAATCCATATGAACATGGGTGTATCTCAATACTATACATGTATGTCACAAATCTAAATATCATGGCATTTAACATAATAATCATAAAAATATGACATGCTAAAAATTAATCATATGAAAGCATGTAAATATAATGGGAGTTTAGAGATCGTTATCAAAACAAAGAGGGTACATCTCTATGTCTCCAAACCAAGGTGGTTCTCCCACCAAACTCCCCTTGAAAGTGATGTATCCAAAAATAGTCACCGTTTTAGCTCGGAACGCATTCACCTCAAGGCACCATCACTCTCACGTCAAGTGAGAGCCTACACCTACATCAAATAAATAGGAGTGGCTTTTGGTACCCATACTCTTTTGGATTTATGGGGGTTAGCTCCTTTCCTAACCCAAACAAACTTATTTACAAAATTAGAATCATTAATTCTATCAAAGCAAAATTTACAAGGTGGCCCTTACGTCCACAATGTGTACAAGTGTACACATGAGCATACATTTTGTTATGAGTGTGAACGTGAGGAGCATGTGTATGTCGTGGTTTGTGTGCATGCATATTTGAAACTTGTATCTTTCGAAACATGGATTCCAACCGTGTGTTTCATGGCACAATGGCTCAAAGTAGAGCCCAAACAATCAACACTCTTCTTTAACATGGATATATCATTTTTAATTATGAAAGAAGAGGTGCATGCAATAGATATGCTAGAAGGTGAAGCTACAATAGCATGGCAATCATGATAATCTAAATCATTTTTCAAAGAAATATTTTCATTAGAGATCAAATCCAATTTCTTTGAAATAGAAATAATTTTGTTTTTCAAAGAATCATTTTCTTTTAAAACAAAAACAAGTTTTGAAGATGAACTTCATTTTTCTTCAAAACTTCATCACAATCATTTTTACTTTTTAAGATCTTGTTTTCATTTAGGGCAAAATCAAGTTTAGATTTCAATGAATCCCTTTCATTTGAAATCTCATCTCTTTCTTGCAAAACAATATCAAATTTAGAAAACAATTCTTTATTTCTTTAGTTAATTTAAAAGTTTTCTTTTTTAAAACTTTATATTTTTTTCAAGAGGTTCTCACAAACAATAGATAATCTTCATTTAATGCATTGGCATCCATACTATCAAGATCATCAAAAGAAGAGCTAGCACTATCTAGTTGAGTATCTGTATGTACATCAAGGGAGTCATTCCCTTGGAGCATATAGCAATGTTTTCAGATTCTCCTCCACTAGATTCCTCCTCTACAAATTTCGTCGTTTGTAGCGCGGGAGAGGTCAACGTATTCCACACTGCAAAGGCGGAATCACAATGAGAAACTAAACACAAATATTCTTTGTTTAGAGTGCTCCTACGTGCCGTTAGGGCTTGTGCATTAGCCTCTATATGCTTGCTATTACCAAGATAGGATTTCTTGGTAGCGGCAAGGAAAACATGCAAGCCTAGGATTTTTAGATACATGGACATCCTAGCTTTCCGAACAACAATGTTGGAAGTATCATATATGGGAGGGGTCAAGCAATCTATGAGTGTGTGTAAACAATATAAGTGTGCAATGCAAATCTAGATTAGCAAACCAAGATCTCACTCCTAAGTGGTTAAACCTAATATCAGGAGCGTAGGCTCTAATACCAATTGAAAGTACAGCTAGAGGAGGGTGAATAGGTGTAAGGCTAATTTATGACAAATAATGCAGAATTTAAAAACTAATTGCAACACACTTAAAGTAACCAAAGAGTGTAGCCGAATTCTCAGTAGAGGGTTCTAGACTAACTCCTCTTGATTCTTCTGAATAAGAGCTGAGGTGCTATGTAAAGCTCTCTTGATTCAACACAAGTGAGGCACACACACAATCAATACCAAGCATATAAATATGAATGAACAATATGAATCAATGTAAGGCACAATATAAAAGAGAGAGAGTTTGAGAAAGTGGATCAAACGCAAACACAAAGATATGTTTCGAGGTTCAAGCACCCAACTCTACGTCCCCGCCTTCACAGAGAAGGATTTTCACTAACTCATCCACACAGGACTTCCCACACAGGGAACCTCCACTGAGGATTTGAGCAAATATAATTTGGGAGTACACAACTCCTCTCTCAACAATACAACCTCTCACTAGAGGCAAGGCACAAAACAAATCACCTCTACACTTAGAGGGATAGGCACATAACCAAACAACAAATCAGCCTCTCACTAGAGGGATTAGGCTCAAAGCCACACAGCCATAATCACCTCACACTTTAGGGATTCCAAACCAATCTCCACAATCACCTCTCACTAGAGGGATACAAACACCACTTTCACAATCACCTCTCACTAGAGGGATATCAACACTATCACCTATCACTAGAGGGATATCACAAAGATGGAAGGATTACAACTAAGTGATCTCAAAGACCACAAACAACTCTTTCTCAGAAAATAATGATCCTATAGATAGGATAGATAGATAAGCTCAAGTGTGAGAAAATTAAAGAGTTTGAAAATAAAAAATACAAAGAAAAACTCTTGGGAAAACTTCTAAAATAGATATAAAATGTAGATCAAAAATCAATCCCAAGACTTCTCCTTTTCTTGATTTTTCCAACGCTTTAAAACAAAATAAAGATGAAATCTTTTGGCTCTAAAACTCTTTTAAAACTTGTATTTTTAATACTAGAAAGAATGAGAATTTTGCTCTTGAAAAACTTAGCTAAAATAGCCAAGGATATGGGTATTTATAACCCCAATCCAAATCTACCCGTTGGCAGCAGGCAAGGGCATTTTTGCCTTCCGGTCGACCGGCCAATGGTCAAATTTATGACCGTTGAGCCTACCGGTCGACCGTTCGGTCTACCGGTCGACCGCTTGGTCGACCGGGACTTGATCCAGAGAGCAACGACTCTCTGATCGGTCGACTAGAGCGAGATCATAGCTCCCTGTCGGTCGACCGGTCGGTCGACTGGGGCCTTTTCCAGAGAGCAAAAGGTATCTGGCGGTCGACGGACCCGGTCGACCGGCCCACCAGCCTGGCTGCGTGCACGTTCTGTGCACGTCGGTCGACCGGATCGGTCGACCGACTTCTGCCACGGTCGACCGGTCCGGTCGACCGGCAGACAGCTAGTCCAGCCATTTATAGGATTTAAAAACTAGGGTTTTTAACTTCAAATAAATCCTATAAAATCACATAAATTTCACAAAAATCAATTTTTGTTAGATCTTTGAAATACAAATATGTGTGAGAAAAATTCAACACATATTACAAACTATCTGAACCATTTTAGTGTGATTGAAAATTTGCCTTAAACCAAAAACTGTATTTTCCAAAACTTGGATTTTTGAAATAGAAATTTGTTTTCTCCAAAATACGTGTAAATACAAAAACATAATATTTAAACAACTTTGAAGCATATTGTATATAGATAGAATCTAATATACATATAAAGATTTATATCTATGTTTTTGACATGAAATCCAAAAATAAGTTTTGTTTAAATACAAAACTCCAAACTCATGAATAGGCTATCAAAATAAGTTTTTCTAGATAGATGAAGCATAGATGTACATAGATCAAATCTAATATACATTAAACCATGTAAACTTGTTTTGATTCTATCTATTCATGAAACCAAGATCGGTTAAACCGAAAAACTAAAACACATGAAACTTGTGTGTATTGTGAACTTGAGCATATCACACTATCTAATCTTTACATGAGATCTAAACAAAGTCTTAAACTAACAAACCGATATCTTCTTGTCTCCAAGCCGACTCAATCCAAACATGATCCACCGAGCTTGACTCCAACCGAGTGCTAGATGTGAACTTGACGCTCGAGCTCTTGAATCACCATGTGAAAGCTCCAAAACACCTTTGTTGAAGCTAATCACCTACTAATATCTTGATCAAATATCTGAAACTAAATATCACAAAATTATTAGTAAACTATAACTACATGAGTTAATCATCATCAAAACTAGAGTGAAGGGCCTCTGGGCCAACATATATATATATATATATATTATATATATATATATATATATATATATATATATATATATATATATATATATATATATATATAAACGATGGCGGCTGCTCCTAAGGTTTCCCCCGATGGGGAATACAATGTAGATGGTGATGACAGGGTTCGAATTAAGGCCATTGAAGAAGGATGGAGCACTATTGCTTCTAGGCTCAGGGTTGTGCAGTTTCAAACCGTGAAAAAAACTCGGCAATATAGTGTGTGTGCAGGTTTTGGAGGCATGAACAATGGTGCTGGGGGTGTGAAACAAGGTGTTGTGGGTATGCAAGGTATGAGGACACAGAGAAATCAGGATTGGTCGAGTTCTTTACAAAAAGTTCCTGTTCCATTGGCAAGTTCCTCAGGTACATATGCTAAACCTTCTCTTAGATTTACACCTGGATCTACTTCCTCCTCATGGAAGGATGTATGTGTTATGGAGAGAAAGGTTAATGCTGGTAGTGAGTTAGAATTCATTGCGCCTATTAAGAAAGGAGATGGTATAGAAGTGGCTTCTATCTCCAGTTTTGATACACTTGACAATGTGAATAAATGGTCTAACACGTTAATGGGATATGTTATGGGGAATAAGCCTTTTTTCATGCATCTAAAAGCTTGTATAAGTAGGCTTTGGAAGCCAGATTGCTCTGTTGACATCTACTTACGAGAGAATGGGTTTATTTTCATTAGATTTGAAACAAAATTTGAATGTGATAGGATCTTGTATGGGGGACCTTGGCTATTTGATGGAAGATTAATCATTTTAAAGAAGTGGAGTGAATCTTCTTCTCCGGAAAGGGATTTATTATCTTCATTACCTGTGTGGGTGAGATTCCCCTTTCTTCATTTAAAGTTTTGGTCTCGAAATGTTTTGAGTAAGGCTTCAAGTCTGATTGGAAACCCTTTGTACATGGACAATGCAACAACAAATGGGGAGAGAATAGTGATTGCAAGGTCTTTTGTTGAAATCTCAGCATCTAAAAACTTACCAAATCAGGTTACATTGGAGTTGGAGGATGGTGAATTGGTTTCAATTCCTGTAGAATATGAGTGGATTCCCCCTTGCTGCAAGAATTGTATTAATTTTGGTCATATAGAAGCACAATGTCCAACTATTAAAGTGTGCAAGCCAAAAGAGAATATTGATTCCTTCACAGATAAGCCTGTTAGTCAAGTTGAGCAAGCTAGTGCCTCTGCTGATCAAGGTGAGAATCAATCTTTGGGGGACATGCTGGGTAAAGGAGTTCTAGTAAAGAGTTGTGCAAGCAAGGAACATGGAACACCAGTTTCAGATTCCTCTGATTCTGAAACTGATCCAGTTTCTGATTTTGTAGTGGATGCTATTGGAAGCCATAATGATGCTAGTGTCAGAATATCAGAAGCTGTTACTAAGGTGGGCATGACAAATCACCAATCAAGGAGCTTAAGCCACAATGGTGGGACGATTCACATTGAAGGTAGCATTCACAAGGAGAGTGTATCAATAGGAATTTGTTTTGAGATAAGTTAACATAATTATTTTTCTGTTTTGTCTGATAATATTCTGGCATTAATTGGTGAGAAGGTGCCTCAACAAGATAGTGCGCAAAATGCTAGTTCTTTCACTAGTATGCAAAGGATTAATGTTATATCAGCTCTAATTTTGCCTGATTCAACTCCAGTTATGTCAGAGGTGACAATTTTGCCAGTTTCATACTCAGCTCAGTCAAAGGTGACAGTTTTGCCTGATTCAGTTCTGGCATCATCTTCTGGAATATTGGTGCAACGCATTCATCATACTCTCCTGGGCACAGGCATAAGATGTCAGAAGCTGATACTGCTTCAGAGGATACCAGAATGCCCAAGTTAGGGAATTCTGAAGTATTAAGTGATGATCAAGGATGTCCTGACACATCTGACAGTCTATTGCCAAATACCATAGCTGAGGATAATCCTGGTTGGAATCTTATGGTTTAGTCTATAGCTGCTAAAAGAACTCACAATAAACAATCAAAGAAGATGAAAGAAACAACTCCTTTTGTCCCCTTAAGAAGGAGTGTGAGATTTGAGGAAAGGGGAGGTTTTGCAAATTAGTTATGACTATTCTTACTTGGAATGTCAGAGGGATGAATAAAAAGGGATGGAAACAATACGTGATTGATCATAATAAATTACTCTCCCCTAGTATTATAGCATTAGTTGAAACAAAGGTTAAGTGTTCTAAGATTGGCAGATTAGCAGGGTGTGTGCCAAGGCATTGGCTATCTTGTAATAACTTTGAGCAATCAGCAAAAGGACGAATTTGGATTTCTTTGGATACTGATATATGGATATGCACTGTTACATCTGTTTCTATCCAGCAAATCTCACTGTGTCACAAATAAAGGAGGTTTGGAGGGGTGTTTATCAGTTGTGTATGGACTAAACATTCATGATGAGAGATTGCATTTATGGAAAGAACTGCAAGTTTTGAACATAAGCAATGCTCCATGGTTGCTTACTGGTGATTTCAACACAGCTAGATTCACCAATGAGAAAGTTGGAGGCAAACCTCTAAGTTATCAACAACTTAGCTCTTTTAATGATTTCATTAATGTTTGCTCCTTATTAGATCTCAAGAGTGTGGGTAGTATATGGAGTTGGAGCAATAAAAGCCTGGCTGGTAACAAAATTGCTCGAAGATTGGATAAAACTCTCTGTAACTCTCAATGGATAGACATATTACCTATGTCTTACTATGAATATTTGCCACATTCTTCTAGTCATCATTTTCCAATGCATATACATCTCATCCAGAATTCTTCTAAGGGTCAGATACCTTTTAAATTCTTCAATTTCTGGCAAGATACTGGGGGATTCCAGGATACTTTGAAAATCTACATGGCAGGAACAGGTTATAGGGACTCCTCTTTTTCAGCTTGTTAAGAAACTTAAGAATCTAAAATTTTGCTCTTAAACTCTGGAGGAAACAATCATTTGGCAATACTGCTAGCCGACTTCAACACATTAAGGTGAGACTCAAGGAAGTCCATGAAGAGTTGGATAAGGATCCATGTAATGTCCAGTTTCAGATTGAAGAACTTGCTTTGCAGGATGATCTTGGGAATTGGTTGGCTAATGAGGAGGATTAGTGGAGACAAAAAAGTTGGGAATCATGGATGCAATTGGGGGATAAGAATACCAAGTTTTTCTACTCAATAGTCAAAGCTAAAAATGCTAGGAATCACTTCTCAGAATTGATTTCTGAGGAGGGAATAGATACTGATTTGAATAGCATTAAGCTAGTAGCTCCATTATACTATGAGAAGCTTTTTAATCAGGACACATACTGGAATATATTTCGGAGGTGATTGTGAAAAGAAAGCTGACTGTGGAGGTTTCAACTGGCTTAGTAGGGATGTCACTCATTCGGAGATCAAAACTGCAAAGTAGTACACTACTTCTTCGCTACTAGCAGGTTGCTTACTGAGGTTAACCATACTTTTGTGACTCTAGTGCCTAAATCTTCTAATGCTTCTCACTTGAGTGATTTCAGACCTATTTCCTGCTGTAATACATTTTACAAGTTGATATCAAAGGTATTGTCAAATAGGTTGCAACATGTCATTGGTGAACTCGTTTCACCAAATCAATGTTCATTTTTGAAAGAAAGGCTAATTAGTGATGCTTCTTGGCTTGCACATGAAATGATCAGACATTTCAACAACACAATGGGAAGTAGACTTTACCTCAAGGTGGATTTGCAAAAGGCTTTTGACACTGTCAATAGGGAGTTTGTTTATTATATGTTTCATTGTATGAGGTTTTCTCATAAATGAATAAACTGGATAAAAGAGTGTCTTGCTTGTCCCTCTTTCTCTATTATGCTAAATGGTTCACCTAATGGCTATTTCAGGAGCAACAGAGGGATTAGGCAGGGAGATCCTCTCTCTCCATACCTTTTTATTTTGGTGATGGAATTGTGGTCCATTACTATGGAAATTGCTCATCTTTCAGGAGACATTAAACCATTTAAGAGAAATGATAGCACGGTCACGTACCTCCTGTTTGCAGATGATATGTTGGTTTATAGTAAAGGTGATGTGAAATCAGCTTATAGTTTGAGTAATGCATTGCATAAGTTTGAGCTGTATACTGAACTTGCTATCAACAAGCAGAAAAGCAAAGCATTTTTAAGCAAAGGTTGTAATAATAAGGATGAGCTTGGAAATATCCTTGTGTGCCTGTTGGTTGTTTCCCTATCAAATACCTGGGACTACCTCTTACAAGTAGTTACCCCAAAGTTAGGCAAGTTTCTCCACTTATTGATAAAGTGAAGGGCAGAATTGAAGGTTGGCAAAGTTATTTGTCTATGGCTGGGAGAGTTGAGCTTGGTAAATGTGTTTTACACAATATGGTTAGCTATTGGGTTCTCTCTTTCAAGTTGCCTGGTACTGTGTTGAAGGAGCTTGAAAGGATTTTCTCCAACTTTATTTGGAACAACAATATGCATGCATGGAATTGGAAAGAAATGTATAGGGCTAAAGATGAGGGAGATGTGGGATTAGAAGATTACTGGATATATATCTGGCTTCAGGGGTAAGACTAGTATGGAGACTTTGTACTTCAAAATCACTATGGGCTCAATGAGAATTCACTACCTTCAAGAAATCACATATCTCAGACTGAGGCCACTTTACTTGATTCAGGTACTTGGAAGTGGATTGGGAGCTTGAAGGCACAAACCCTTGCAAGTATGGTGAGAGTAGAAGGTGATGGCTTTTCCATTTCTGTCAACTGGAAATGGGCATGCACAACAACTGGTGATTTTAGTTTCAAATCATCTTGAAATTTAGTGAGACAAGAAGACCCTCAATTTCAATTATCCAAAGTAGTATAGTTCCCTTCACATAGTCTCAAGATGGCTATCTGCCTTCTCAGAGCCCTTCATGGTAAACTGCTTACTAGAGATTTCTTGCAATCAATTGGAGTTTCTGACACAGTAAGTTGTGTTCTTTGTGGCACTGGGCAAGAAAGCATACAACATTTGTTCTTTGTCCATACTCTGCATATTTGTGGACTATGTGCAGGCAATAATTGGGATTGACAGGTACAATTGGCACACTGGAGGAGGCGGCTTTGCTCATACTGATTAGGTTTAAAAATAATACTAAAACTGGCATATTAGCAGAACTCACTTTGTCAGCTGTGGTCTGGCACATATGAAAAGAAAGGAGCCAAAGAGTATTTCAACTTCAGGAGCATCATAAATTGTGGTTTTCAGGATGTTGTATGAGGACATCTGGCTGTTGATGAGAACTTGCCGTTAGAAAACTAATAGCCAACTCTATATGCAGTCTATCCTTTCAAATTGGAATATCCAGCAGCAGTTTCTTTCAATAGATATATGCAGGTACTGGAACTATCAGGTTTTCTGGAAATTGATTGTGGAGCTCTGGCAGAGCTTTTATTTCAGCTTTATGGATTTCTGCAACTTGTTATTAGATTCTGTACACAGAACTGATAGATATCTGAGGTCCTCTCCCCTCTCATAGTAGTTCAAGAATAAGAACCAGAGTAGCCTAGTCTACTTGCATATTGTACTCTTGTTACTGGTTTATATGAAATTCACTCATTTTTCAAAAAAAAAAAATATATATATATAGAGAGAGAGAGACTAGGAATTTTCGGAAAGGATTCAGACCCGAATCCTTTCCACTCAAATGCATATCTATGATATCTAAAAATAAAATCCACTCCGTTAAAATTGGTCTACATTATTTAAAGTGTCTATAAATAAAAAAAATCATGTATTTAATACTTTTTATCATCCACCAAGTGGAGCAAAATGAACAGCTGAAAGTGGCCTATTTCATAGATCTACATCTTTAAATATACAAATTCTCAATTTGACCATTTCATCATGATACAAAAACCTAAAAACCCTCATACATTAATTTTCAAATATTCTACACCATTAGACTAACCAACTCACTATTTAGGCTGTCCGTTTTTTTCCTTTTTTCCTGACTTGATGCATGGGTAAAAAACATTTAAAATACTCGATTTTTGGTTTATAGCTACTTCAAATAATGCAGATCAACTTCAATGAAATGGATCTTATATTAGAATGTCATAGGGTTATATATGAGTGGGAGGGATTAGTCCTCAAATCATTCTAGAATGATACAAGTCTATTTCTCTCTCTATTTATTTTATAAGGCATAAGAATCTTTTGTTTTAAATCCTAAGTGTGTAAGTGTATGTATAAAGTGCATATTTCATCAAAGTAAAAAATCAAAACCAAATTATTTTTCAATTTTATTCCTAAACCTAGAAATCAAAAAAATAATCTTATTTTGACTAAATATTAAGAAATTCTAATCATGACTCCCCTATTCTTTTAGATTAATTCAATTTCTTACAAAAATAAGTCAAAATATTGTTTCTCTTTTCAAAAAGTTTGTAAAAGAAAAAAATATTTTTTAATACAAAAAAGAAAAACCTATTTTAGTAAAACCCTCCCCCACACCTATCTCATGCATTATCCTTAATGTATGAATGAAATGCATATATACATGAAAAAAGAAAAAAGGAAGGAAAGATGTCACCTCAAGGTGGTGGTTCCGGTGGCGATTAGATTGGTCCAACCGTTGCTGCCCAATCTAATGAATGTGATATTTGAAGGAACCCACATTTGACCTCTAACCTGTTAAAACTTTTACAACCCTCAAATCGAACATGATCATACAATATCTGTAACACCCCGCTCCCAGAATACGTACTTAGTTGCGTATTCAGATTTTTCGATCGTATTTTTCGATTTACTTCCTGTATTTGTTTTGTATTATGAATTATTTATATGAACGTTTTGTCTTGGATTGGGATTCGTGGACTCGGAGTCAGCCCTAATCTGAACCGGGAACCCGATCCTAGTGAATTGCTTGATTTGGTCTTTTCGCTATTCCGATTTGACCGATTTCAGTTTTGAACATCGTTTTCCAATATTTTAGATTTTTCATGATTTTCTGGAAATTTCCGGAATTGAGTTGTAAATCTTCAAAACCGGTGTCGACCAGTGCCGCTGACCGACTTCTGGATTTTTATTTACAAATGGAGTCAAATTTTGAGAAACCGCTTTCACATATTTTCTTAGAATATTATTTACTATCTTAATTCATTTTTTGGGCATTTTCAGAATTTATCAGATTTCTGCCAGATTTGGTGTCGACCGATATTGGCGGCCGATTCCAGGATTTTTAATTTAAAAATTATAAAGAATTTCTTGAAACGAATTTCACCATGATTCTTAAAATAATATTCTTGATTTTTGAGAATTTTTGCGGGTCGTTCCGAGATACTTGATTTCAGGACGATTTCGGTATTTTCCCGAAAGTTTTCTGCATCCGCAACTGAATCCCGGGAATCCGCCACTATCATTATTTTTACTTTTTCTTCCAAGAGAATATCTTCTCTTTTCATTTTCTTTTCCTTTTTCCTTTTTCTTTCCTTTTTCTTTCCACCAATTCTCCAACCTTCTCCATTCTTCCATTTTCTTCCACCAAAATATCTCCACCTCCACAAATATCTTCTCCAAAAATATCCCACTCCTCTCTCATCACCATAGCCGCCAAGTGGCCAAGAGAGACACCTAACCCCTCCATTTTACAAAAACCCCCCTCTCTAAATATTTTTACACCTCCTTCACAAATCCAAATCCTATATATACTTTTCCTTCTCCTTTCTCCTTCATTTTTCACTTCACTTCACCAAAGCCTTAACCTCCACCAACTCCTCCTTCATCTCCACCACAACAACAACCACTCCAACCTCTCCAACTCTCTACCTTCATCTTCTTCTTCCTCCATCTCCATTAAAACCACCACAACTCCAACAACTCCACCAAAGCTTCCACCTTCACCTTTACCTTCTCCAAAAATTACCACCATCAAACCTCTCCACAAAACCACCATCCCATCATCTTGTGAAGGCCGGCCACTCCTTTTGGATTGGGCCGTGCTCTTCTTCGTCGGCAAGACTCAAGGGCCGGCCACTCCTTTTGGATTGGGGCCGAGCTCTTCTTCGTCAGTAACATCTCCGATGATTATTCCGGTAATCGTTTACGATTATTCCGGTAATCTGTAACGGTGATGCTTACAACGACAACACTTCCATCTTCATCATCATCCCTTCTACTAATTACCATCACCATCTTCACTTCCACCATTTACTGGTTTGGATTTGGAGTTGGGCCATCTCTGTGTCTCACCCTTTCCCTGTCTCCCTCTCTTTTCCATCCGTTGCTGGTTAGACGCGGAGTTTACCTCCTGCGTCTAGGCCATTCCATAACGCGGCCTTCGCGTTATTGTATCGACACGACGCGAAGCTAAGTGCCCGCGTCTGTGTTCTATCCTTGTTGGCGTGACGCGGAGTTTATCCTCGCGTCCGCGTTCTCATGCCCTGACTTAAACGCAGGCCCCGAGCCTCGCGTTATGGCACCTTCGCGACGTGATCCCCGCGTCTGTGATTCCCGCATCTGCTATTCTTGCGACGCGAACCCCGCGTCTGCTATTCCCGCATTTGTGATTCCCGTGTCTGTTATTCTCGCGACGCTAACTCCCGCGTCTGCGAACCCCCGCGTCTCACTTTCAAAACCCGCGTCCCCCTGAACATATTCTCTCTCTTTCTCTCTCCTCTTCACTTTCTCTCTCTACATATTTATATCATATCTTATGGCGCGTCCCGAGTTCCATGGATTTCGGACCTTTCGGCATTTCTGGTGATTTAGGCGAGTGTTCTCGCTCTCGCCTCCATTTGGGTTTCCCCGCTTCGTCGGGTCGACATGTATTTTACTTCATGTTTTCATGTATCATGTATTGGGCTGAGTCCCTGTATTTGTGTATGGCCGAGTGCCAATGACTGAACATGTATTGCTCTGTGACGAATGCTTGTATTACGGTAGTTTATTTATTGTTCATGTGGTACTAACATTGCAGGTCTCTCAGCCTTTAACCTCCGGTCACTCACTATCTCGAAAGGGAAGTGATTGGGGCCGGCAGGTCTCTCCGTTCTCCAGCCTCCAGTCACTCACTATCTCGAAAGAGAGGTGATTGGGACCGTCAGGTTTCCCAGTGCAGCCTCCGGTCACTCACTATCTCGAAAGGGAAGTGATTGGGACCGTCAGGTCTTCGGCTCCGCCTGGTTATCATGTTCAGCGTCCAGCGCTTTACCACTAGATTCGTCTAGGCGATATGCTGCCGGATTTTCTACTCGCACCTTAAGCCGAGTTGTCCCGGTAATCATGCCAAACGCTCCGGTGTTAAATACTGGTTGCTGTCTGTACACTCCAGCTTGCTCAGCTCCGCTTGATTGTGCTTAGCTGCTACTTTATCACATGACATGTACTTACTTGACATGCTACTATTTATCACTTGTTTGTATCACCTGTCAACTGACATGTTATCACCCGACATGCTACTACTTGGCAAGCCCCTTGTTATGACATGACTTGCCACCGGATTAATATCAATCTCTTGACATGACTTGTCACCTGCCTAATATCACCCTCCTGTCATGCTATCACTTGACACCCAGCATGATATACTTGACCTTGTGATTATCACGTTTACGGGAATCCTGCCTTGTTATCATGTATTGTATACAGTGACCTGTTATCCTGAATGGAACTAAGTGCCACACGGAGCAAAGTGCCACATCACACTCGTGGTGGGGGCCACCTCTTGAATCTGTGGGGGCCACCTCTAGAATCCATCCCCTCAGAGCAAAGTGCCACATGGAACAAAGTGCCACACCACACACATGGTGGGGGCCACCTCTTGAATCTGTGGGGGCCACCTCTTGAATCTGTAGGATCACCTCCTGTCTGTACCTGATCTCCTGTTATGATTCTTGTTATGTACTCCTGAACTCTTGATCATGTCTTGTACCTGCTTTTCCGTAAATTGATAATCACATATTAAATTATTATAAGACAACTTGCACCTGGTTTGGGCGAAACTGATGGGCCCTGATTAATCATGTTTATGGTGGTCTTATCGAGCCGCGCGTGGCCAAATACTTGGGGATCTCCTGGCGGCCACCAGGGATTCCGTGGGGTGTACTGGCACCCCTACTCCTGATTATTCCTGCCGGGTATGCACACGCCCTAGGCTCATTTCCATGGGATCTGCGATACTCTATTCCTGTTCGGGCGACCATAAGTCCCGTACCTAGCGGTACGTTCCGGCTCAGCACCGGATACTCCTGAACCGTTGTCCCGGGCATGTACGGGGCCCATCCGAAACATGATTCATCGAACTTTATCAGTTTCCAAATAACTTGCTATATAAGTTGTGAGTGAAAGTATGTGGAATGGGACACATACTGAAACTTGGAACTTAGACGGCCCCAATTATAATAAGATGCTAATATATACGATTTGTTGTGTTGTTTTGTAATTCAGGTTGTATGCGCTTGGATTACGGTGATATGAGATAAAGGTATATAGATGAGGGTTTCCTTGTTTGGATTATTCCTTCGATGTACTAGTCTCATGGAGCCGTGACCTAAGCTTGTGCGATCGGTTTTGCTTATAATCGGCTTTATTCGGTTTTATCGGTTTTTATCGGTTTTATGTTAATTTAGGAGATATCTGGTGTTGTCCTATCTATTCTACTTCCCACCACTTTACCTGCTCTTATCTTATTATACCAAGTGTATTCTCTACTGGAAGTTACCTGCAATATCTACTTGCTCATGCATGCTTACCTATGCTCGCCACTTGGCATTCGTATCACCACTCGCCTGGGGAGTTTCATCTGACTCCCCTGGATCCTCATGTCCAGGTCATGGAGCTTGGAGCGTGTGGATTCTCCCAGTTGCTGATCAGAGTGGCGCAGCGGAAGCATGGATCCCCAGCTGACCATCTGAAGCTCTATCCTTTCAGGCCCCCTGTGTGCCTCTCGAGTTTTCCTTTTGGTAAACTCGTGAGCGCCTTTGATACTGTTCATACTTGTACATCTCTTTGTAATCTCGCAATTGCGCATATCAGTGATGTAATATTCATGTAATATTGGATCACCTCTGGTGATAACTTGTAATTGTACTCATGTGTTGGAATGTATAATGCACCACTTGCTTCCGTACTCTGATTCTTGCCTGTACTGATGCTTAGCGTATATACGTGAGGGTATTTCTGACCTGCGTATATACGTCGCAGTAACGTCTCCGTACCCTCCGGATCGGGGCGTTACAATATCCTATCGTGATACACATCCTGATTAAACGACCAATCTTAGAAAATCATCTTGGAATCATAATGTCTTATACCTTGGTCTAACTGATTGCACACATTTATTGCATTATTCTTTATTATATATCCACATTTATCATTTAATAAATCTGCTAATTTTTTGTCTTAAATGTTTATTTTGCAGAAGATAATCATGGGGAGAAAGAGGATAAAATTAAATAAATATAAGTTAAATTCAGATTTAACTAGATCTATTTGGTTAGAGGAGGATGATCCTAAATTCAGTTGGTTAAATTCAATTTTTGGTGAACAAGTGGTTAAAGCTAAATATCAACCGAGGATAACGTCAAATACAGAGTCCAAATCCAAAGGGATAAATGAATAGAGAGATGATCAACCGATGAGATGAAGCAATTTTGACTCAGATTTTGGCTGGATGCATTTTAGTATTTGAATCATAACTTTCGCTATTAGAACTCAAATCTGATGATTTAAGATGATCCAGAAAGAGGACTTAAAGTGCTACAACTCTTAAGTTGATCATTATTTCTAATTCTGTCATTTGATAAGCTATATTTAGCAAACAATACACCAATAAGCTGCAGATCAGAACTGAATATCCACACTAAATCAAGTTGGAGATAAGAGGAGGATTCAAATTCAGAAATAGCCAGTTTTTCTTATCTTCATACTCCTCTAACCTCTGCATTTCTCCAATAAATACCTACAATCTCAAAGACAAAAGGGGGAAGGACCAAGCAGAGAGCAGAACTTAGGCTAATTTATAGTTTGTAACTTAAGTTTTTAGTTTTTTTATGTAATTTTCGTTTTATTTATGTAACTGAGAGGAGAGGAGACTTTCATGGAGAAATGAGAGCAAGCTTGTACTTAAGGTGACATCGTGTAAGTGATCTTTTCTTCCATTATTATTTGAATCGAATCGAGGTTTCCTTTTCTTTTCTACTCTTGTTTTTGTTCGCTTCCCTCTTTTGTGTTTGTGGATCAAAATGAAACCGATAGCCTCGAAGTTGCCTTGTCCTTGCAAGTGTTATTGATGGCTTATGGTAATGGATATCCATTTCTATGATAGTATAACTCGCCCCTTCATTTTATAGTGTAAATCGGGAATGGGAAGATCTCATCTGCCATGCTTCGCTCGCCTTCAAGCAAAGGTACATCGTCGATACGGGTAAAAGGTAAGCAGGCGCCGAAGAGGTAAGTATGTTTTTTAACTAACAATGGAATGTGATTTAGTGGCATGGTTTATTTGGGCTCAAGAGTAAAAGATAATGGAATCAGTACTGACTCAGGGAGTTGATTTAAATCATATTTAGGTTCTAGAGTTGGATTTGTTCAAGAGTTGGGTCCAAATCAAAGAATTGAGTTTTATATTCTTTTCCCATTAATGGAATATGACTTTTGAAAATTGATGGCTCATGTTCAAGATTTAAAGATACGAAGAATGTTGTCCAAATCGGGTAAAGATACAAGAATCAACATTGATTCAAAATTTGAAACTAAATCACAAAATTGAAGATCAGATTCACATTCATGTTCAAATTCAATTTCATTAAAGTGATAACTTGCCAATTTGTCAAAAGTTGGGCATTGGTCAAGTTCAAGATGATGTGATGAAATTGAATCTTAGTTATAGCTTCCAAAACACCATGATTCTTTGTTATTATCAATATAGTTGGAGAAATTAGAATGGTCAAAAATTGGTTAGGTAGAGTTTCCTCATTTCTATCAATTATTGTATTTAGCAACTGACTCATTTTTAATTTTACCCTATTGATATAGTCATTTTTGGACTGAATCAAGGCTTCTACACTTTTTCCCAAGTTAATCAATTATTCTTCTTGTTGTGGTGGGACTTGAAATAGGGAGTATGGATATTGATTTTGAAAATTTTAAGGGAAATATGAGTCCATCATGTTTTGAAATTATCGTTCGGACTCATGCAAGGCTTTCTATACTCTTTTCTAACTCGAATTTTTCATCAATCGGTTGTTTTAGGAAAGAACAATATGAAGCAAAATTTTGAAAAAATTGTGAAAAAGGCGGTTGAAAGTTTGATTTGGAGGAGGTGTTGTTTGGACACATATATTGCATAAATGTTATTGCATTCCAACATATATTTATAATAAATCTTGCTAATAATTTGTTTTAACTTCTTAATAATGCAGGATATGATCAAATAAGGGAGATAAGATTAGGCCAAGTAAATCAGATTCTGAGGGGATTTAAATCACAATAAAAAATCATAACGTATTAGAAGGAAACCCAGATCAGAGTTTGTTAAACTAGATCGTTGAAGATCAAGTTGGTTGACTGAAGAATCAAGAAGATAACATCAGATCCAAGTTCGAAACTGAAAAACCAACAAGAGAGAAAGGAGAATCGAGAATCTACGGATGCAAGCCCCCTGGATCTGGCCCACGAAAATGCGGCAAAATTTGCGTTTCTGTGGCCATGTGATGGGATCAGAGAGAGCGTCTGCTCCCCTATCTTCATACATTCTTCCCCTTTTTCTTTTTTCTATAAATACTAGCTTTTCTTTAGAGAAAGGCAGACCGGAGGGCTGTAAAGGCTATGTGAGAGAGAGAAGTGTGAGTTGAGTTGTAATGCGGGATTGGAGAGTTTGTAACGATGATTTATGAATGAAATACAATGGTTTTTCAATTCAGATTGTGCACATTCTCAGTCTAAGAATTCTCTACTCTTTCTTTATAGCTTCAATGATTCAATTCTACTCTTTTAATTTATGATTGTTTTATGCTTTAATTAATGATCTCATCTTCTTTTTTCAGCTTCTAGAACCACTTCACATCTTTTTAATAGCTTCTGGAGGAGAGAGACTTCAAGATGAATCTGGAGGAGGAAGACTTTAAGGTGACATCAGTAGTAGTGACCCAAGACTCTTGCAACATTCTGGGTTCCCAAATTCCTATCTCTCTACTTTCTCTAACTCTTACTTTCAATTAATGTGTCTCACATGTGAGTAAGTGTTTCTATTACTTCATTTCATTGTCTTTAATTCATCTTTTCATTTTTCTCTTGCTCAATCTCCTTTTCTCATTTTCCTTATAGGTTAGAGATCTTCCTATCTTAATCTATATTCTAAAACAAGACTCCAACTTTCACTCAAGAATTTCCCAGTTAGATTAAAAATTAAATTTAGATTTTTAAAACCAAAGTTTTAAAAGGTCTATATGGATTCGACCCTCTTCTTGCCACTATATAATTCTTCTAAAAAGATTTCAAAACAAGATTAGGTTTTTTGTTATTTGTTCATGGTTTTCAACAATGATAGAAATTTTGTAACTTTCAAACCGTAATCAATTTTTGGCGTCATTGTCGGGGACTTGTGAAAAATCTGTCTTTGAAAATCAACATTTTATTTTTTCTAGTTTTTATTTTAAAAAAAATTTAAAAATTTCAAAAAAAATTTCTTTTTTATTTATTTTCTTTCTTTTCCATCCCTAAGAATTAACTTCAAAATTGTCTTTTTGCATGGATTCTTCATGAACAAGGTGAAGATTTGTACAATAGGAAGAAGCTTGCTTGCTTGCTAATTTCACGGCATAAATAAATACATAAAACAAAATTTGTTTGCTTCAGAGTCGTCGGAAAGGTTGATATTTTTCTAACTCTACCCATGAATATCCTGTCAGTGAGGTTTTGAAAGTACTTTTGATTGGACTTGATTGTGTTGCATTAGTGCATTGTGCATAAAAAGATTTTAAGAGTTGTCTCCTTCACATAAGATCTGGATTTCATCGTCTGTTCCTTAGGCTTAAAAATCACAAACGCATATACATTTTTTCCAAGCTTGGACTAATTTAAAATCAGTTAGAACTTGGCCACTAGGATTTCAAGCTCATTTAAGTGGAACTATTGTCGAAAGACTTCGGTGAACACTTTCAAGCTTTCAAAGAGGAACTTTCTTATCTTAGAAAGGGTGACTTAGCCATTGCGGTGGTGCCTGGCCTGGAGGAAGGACTAATTCGCTTGTTTGATGGGTTTGACTAGTAAACCCATAATCCTTCCAGCCCAGTTAGAAGCTATCTAAGTAGGGAGAATTTTATTCTCTTAAGATTTGTGGTTGAAAATTGATTATCTTCAAATTAAATTCAAGATAACAAACATGATTGGAATTGATTGATTGAATCATCTTGTGTGCAATCTTATCTAGGATTTAGAAAATACTTCTTCAGGATAGTACCCTGGTTCATGCGAAAGTAAGTCATGTTAAGGGTCAATTAAATCCATTACTATCTCTAACCCTACTGCAACAATGGGTGATGCAAATGAAAAATGTCAAATGACTTTAAAGGATTGCATGTATTCTACAAGGTTCACCCAACGTTCCTGTATCACTTTGCCAGCCCTTACAGCAAATTTAAAAATTTAATTCGGTATGATACAGATGCTTCCAGTCTTTCGAGGATTGGCTAATGAGAACTTATACTAACATGCTAGGGTATTGGAAGATATTTATGGACCATGAAATACAATCAGATGATGGAGGAATCTCTAAAACTTAAGTTATTTCCCTTTTCCCTAAAAGAAAAAGCCGAAGTTTGGCTTCTTTCTCTCCAGCCCGGTTTAATTTCCACTTGGATAGGGTTAGCTGAAGCTTTCTATAAAAAGTTCTACTCTAAGCAGAAGACTGCTACCGTACGTCAAGCCGTTAACACCTTTCATCAATCACAATGGGTGATGTTTTTCACATATTTTGAAAGATTCAATGACCTTTTGCTTGAGTGTCCTCACCACGGATTTGAAAAAAAATCCATTTGATCCAAATTTTGTATGAAGGCCTACACTACCAAATAAGACCATGATTGAGTCCCTTTGCAATGGAATATTTAGTAAAATAGCCAATGATGCATGGGGATTTTTTGAAGAGGTAGAAGAAAACACTCTAGAATAGGAAGTTGTTAGTATTGATGATAAGCAACCCACCCCCACAACTGCCACCAATAAGGGAAATATGCATAAAGTCAACCCCAATTCTGAGAGTGAAGCCAAATTGACATCAGTAGTATGAAGACTTGAAGCTTTAGAAATGACCAAGGAAGTTCAATCTTCGACTCTCGAACCATCTAATCCAGTGGTATCTCCCATTTGTGTCCTTTGTGACAGTCATGACCACTTAGTTGAACAATGCCCCGGGTTACCAATTATCAAAGATGAGCAAGCAATTGTACTCAATACATTTCGCAAGCCCAACCCCAACAACAACCCTTTTAGGAAACGTACAATCCGGGATGGCGGAACCATCCCAACCTTTCTTGAAAATCTTCTCAAGGACAAGGATATGGTGGATCACCATCATTCCAAGGACTAACTCCTAACAATCAATTTCATAAGAGAAACCAATAGAAGACATAACCACCTGCCCCTCCCTATGTCCTTCCCAATCAAAGAGAATCTTCTTTAGAGGACATTTTTCAGCTTATGCAGAGCCAAGCTATAACTAACCAGAACCAGATCCAATATAATCATACAACATTTTAATTGATATTTAAGATCGAAGTTTAGTTAGATTAGTTAGCTGCATCTGTAGGAGGGAGAGAGAAAGGATAAATTCTCAGCCAAACTGTGCCCAACCTGAAAGGACAACATGTTCCTCAGAATGTTCCAAAGGGCTAATTTAAAATTGGCTCAGGGTCAAACCGTGAAGTCTAAGCCATTCACAATTTACGGTCGAGAAAGAGAGTGGACAACTAAGTCCAAACTCTATCAAACAATCCCAATGTTGAAAATCCAAGCAAGAAAAAAGAAAAATAGATGCCAAAAGAGTCAACAAAGAAAGATGATCAAGTTGTTGACACTCAAGCGAAATTTTTTGTACCCAAAGCCCCATTCCCTCAATGTCTTCAAGCTAATAAGAAGAGAACTCATTCTGAGAGAATTTTGAAAGTTTTCAAAAATGTCCAAATCAACATTCCTTTCTTGGATGCAATCAATCAGATTCTTTCTTACGCCAAGTTTCTAAAGGACCTCACCATTGTCAAGGGAAAAACTTCTGTTCTTCGTGAAGCTGCATTTGCTACACAAGTATCCTATCTCATCAAGCAAACTATTGCACCAAAATATAAGGATCCTGGGAGTCCTACGATCACAGCTAGGATAGAGATCAGGTTATGGACAGATGTTTGCTAAATTTAGGAGCAAGTGTAAACCTTTTACCCTCTTCTGTATACAAACAACTAGGTTTAAGGGAATTACAATTCACTAACCTTACATTACTTTTAGCAGATATATCTGTTAAGGTCCCCAAGGGAATTGTTGAGGATGTCATCTTTACAGTTGATGAATTTTATTTTCCTACAGAGTTTATTGTCCTAGACACTGAATCATTGACGAATCCAAATAATCACTCTCCTGTAAGAGACCATTCCTTACTACCGCTGATGCTGTCATTAGATGTAGGAATGGAGTCATGACCTTGTCATTTGGGAATATGACAGTTGAGCTGAATGTATTTCATACTAGTTCCTAACCACCTATAATGTATGATCATGAGGAGGTCAACATGATTGATATTTTCGTCAGTCACACCCTTGAGGAGTCTTGTTATGAAGACCCCTTGGAGAAATACTTGGCTCATTTTGGATAGAACTTTGATATTGATGAGTCTTTAAGAGAGGTCAACGCATTGTTAGACTCTGTTCCTATCGTGTACACTAATTAATGGAAACCACAGGTAGAACCTTACCTTTGTCAACATTTGTTTATGTTCCATCAATCATCGAGCCTCCCAAGCTGGAGCTCAAATCCTTGCCTGACACATTAAAGTATGCCTTTCTAGGTGACTCTGGAATCTTACCTGTAATCATTTCTTCTCATTTAGATAAGGACCAAGAAGGAAAGTTACAAGATGCGCTTCATAAACATAAAAAAGTTTTAGGCTGGACCATAGTAGACATCAAGAAAATTAGTCCCTCTGTGGTAATGCACCAAATTCATCTCGAAAAGAATGAAAAAAAACCTCAAGAGAAGCACAAAGGCAGTTGAACCCTGTTCTGAAAAAGGTAGTGAGAGCGAAGGTCATGAAATTGTTAGATGCGAGTATCATTTACCCTATCTTTGATAGTCAATGGGTTAGTCTGAGGGAATTTATGCCCAAAAAGTCTGGAGTATAGTTGTTGCTAATGAGAAAAATGAGTTGGTTCCAATTCGTATTTAAACTGGTTGGTGAGTGTGTATAGACTATAGAAAACTCAACTCCATGACTAGAAAAGATTATTTTTCTCTGCCCATCATCGATCAAATGTTAGAACATCTTACCGTCACGCGTACTATTCCTTCCTCGATAGTTATTCGGGATATGACCAAATCCCCATTGCTCGTGAGGACCAAGAGAAAATGATATTCACTTGTCCTTTTGGTACATTTGCTTACCGTCGCATGCCCTTTGGGCTATGCAATGTACCTACAACATTTCAACGGTGTATGTTGAGCATCTTTTCTGACATGGTTGAGTGATTCCTAGAGGTATTCATGGATGACTTCTCTGTTTTTGGGTCAGATTTTAATAAGGTTTTATATTATCTATTACTGGTATTGATAAGATGTAAGAAAAAGAACCTAGTTCTTAATTGAAAAAAAACTATTTTATGGTGAATTCTGAGATTGTCTTAGGATACATTGTTTCTGAAAATGGCATAGAGATTAACAAAGCTAAGGTAGAACTAATCTCAAAATTACCACCTTCAAAAACTGTTCGGAAGGTGCGATCCTTCTTAAGCCACGCTGGTTTTACTACCGCTTTATCAAAAACTTTTTAAAAATTTCAAACCTCTGTGTGACCTTCTAGCAAAGGATGTTTCCTTTCGGTTCACCGCTTTCTGTTTGGCAGCCTTGGAAAGGCTCAAAACTGAGTTAACCTCGGCACCCATCATCAGACCACCTGACTGGAATCTTCCAATTGAGGTGATATGCGACACTTCCAATTATGTGATCGGACTTGTCCTAAGCCAGCGAGTAGATAAACTTGTTGGCCCAGAGGCCCTTCACTCTAGTTTTGATGATGATTAACTCATGTAGTAATAGTTTACTAATAATCTTGTGATATTTAGTTTCAGATATTTAATCAAGATATTAGAAGGTGATTAGCTTCAACAAAGGTGTTTTTGGAGCTTTCACATGATGATTCAAGAGCTCAAGCGTCAAGTTCACATCTAGCACTCGGTTGGAGTCAAGCTCGGTGGATCACGTTTGGATCGAGTTGACTTGGAGACGGCGTTCTACAAGAAACTTCAGTTTGTTTTAGTATAGATTGTTTAGATCTCGTGTTAAAGATTAGATAGTATGATATGCTCAAGTTCACAATACACACACAAGTTTCATGTTTTGGTTTTGGTTTTCGGTTAAACCGATCTTGGTTTTCATGAATAGATTGAATCAAAACAAGTTTACATGGTTTAATGTATATTAGATTTGATTTATATGCATCTATACTTCATCTACTTAGAAAACTTATTTTGATAGTCTACTTCATGAGTTTGGAGTTTTGTATTTAAATAAAACTTATTTTTTGATTTAATGTCAAAAACATTGATATAATACCTTTCATGTATATTGGATTTTATCCATATACAATATGCTTCAAAATTGTTTAAATATCATGTTTTTGTATTTACATGTGTTTTGGAAAAATCGGATTTCCATTTCAAAAATCCAAGTTTTGAAAAATACAGTTTTTGGTTTAAGGCAAATTTTCTATCTCACAAAAATGGTTCAAATTGTTTGAAATGTGTGTTGAATTTTTGTCACACACATTTGTATTTCAAAGATATAATAAGAACTGATTTTTGTGAAATTTATATGATTTTATGGGATTTAATAGAAGATAAAAATCCAAGTTTTTAAATCCTATATTGGCTGGACTGGCTGTCTGCCGGTCGACCGAGGCAGGAGTCGGTCGACCAGGCTGGTCGACTGACGTGCACAGGACGTGCACGCAGCCAGGGCTGGTAGGCCAGTCGACTGGGCGATCGACCATCCAGAGAGCTCTGCTCTCTGGAAATGGCCCCGGTCGACCAGGCCGGTCAACTTGCAGAGATCTCTGCTCTCAGTATCCAGCTCCGGTCGACCGAGCGGTCGACCGGCCAGAGAGTCGTTGCACTCTGGATCCAGTCCCGGTCGACTGGGCGGTCGACGGTAGGCTCAACGGTCAAAAATTTGACTGTTGGCCGGTCGACCGGAAGGGCAAAAATGCCCTTGCCTGCTGCTGACGGGCAGATTTCCTATGGGGCTATATATACCCCAATTTGAGTTGGTTTTTAACAAGTTTTCTAAGAGCAAAAATTCTCATTCTTTCTAGTGTTTATACTCAAGTTTTCAAAAGAGTTTTTAAGTCAAAAATATTTATCTTTTATTTGTTTTCAAGGGTTGGAAAAAGCAAAGAAAAATAGAGATTTGGGATATTTGTTTTGTTCTTCATTTCTATCAAATTCTAGTTGTTTTCCCAAGTATTTTTCTTTGTGATTTTATTTTCAAACACCTTAATTTCTTACACTAGAGCTATCTATCTATCCTATCTATTAGGATCATTATTTTGTGAGAAAGAATTGGTTTGTGGTTTGTTGAAACCACCAAGAGTTGTATTCATCCTTTACTTGTGGCTTTGTGTCTTGCCCTCTAAGTGTAGAGGAGGTTGTGCATTGGATTATGGAATCTCTCAAGTGTGAGGTGATTATAAGTTTGGCTAAGTGCCCATCCCTCTAAGTGTAGAGGTGATTTGTGTTGAGCCTTGCCTCTAGTGAGAGGTCGTATTATTGAGAGAGGAGTTGTGTACTCCCAAATTTTATTTGCCCAAATCCTTAGTGGAGGTTCCCTGTGTGAGAAGTCCTGTGTGGACGAGTTAGTGGAAATCCTTCTGTGTGAAGGCGGGGACGTAGAGCTGGGTGCTCGAACCTCGAAACATATCCTTGTGTTTGCATTTGATCTACTTTCTCTAACTCTCTCTTTTATTGTGCCTTGCATCATTTCATATTGTTCATATATCATTTATATGCTTGGCATTGATTGTGTGTGTGTGTCTTACTTATGTTAAACCAAGAGAGCTTTACATAGCACCTTAACTTTTATTTAGAGGAATTTAGAGGAGATAGTCTAGAGCCCTTCACCGGGAATTCGGCTACACTCTTTGGTTACACTAAGTGTGTTGCATTAGTTTTTAAATTTCGTATTATTTGTCAAATATTAGCCTTACACCTATTCACCCCCCTCTAGGTGTACTTTTAAAACTTTCTCATGTTATTTGATATGCCAGCAAAACTCTTGACGACGCCCAACTGAACTATTCGACAACTGAAAAAGAGTTGTTGGCGGTCATTTTCGCCCTTGATAAATTTTGTCCCTATCTAATAGGTTCAAGGTCCTAGTTTAAACCGATCATGCGACTTTAAAAAATCTTCTCACAAAAAAGGATGCTAAAGCCCATTTAATCCAATGGATCCTACTTCTACACAAATTTAACTAAGAAATCCATGATAAAAAGGGGGTTGAGAATATTATTGCGGACCATTTATGTAGATTAGTGGTCAAACTTTCGTCCGAATCGCTACCTGTACTCGAGACATTTCCTGATGAGTAGTTAATGTCCGTCTCCCCTTCGACTGTTTACGTGGAATGCTGACATTGTGAGCTACCATATCACATAACAGATGCCTAATTATTGGACTAAGCACGAACAATTGCGTTTCTTATCTAGAGTTAAATGGTTCTTCTAGGATAAATGATATTTGTTTAAATATTATCTCGATTAGATCATTCGACCCTGTATTCCTGACTATGAGTTCAGGAACATCCTTTCATTCTGCCATGATTAAGCCTGTGGTGGTCATTTTAGTGAAAAGAAAACTGCTGTAAAAATTTTGCAGTGTGGATTTTATTAGCCCATATTATTTCATGGTGCTCATATCTATTGTCAATTGTATGATCATTATCTGTAAGTTCACCTAGAGGGGGGTGAATAGGTGATGGCTAATCTAATGGTCACTTAATGCCAAATAATGCGGAAGTAAAAACTATTATGACCTAAACTAAACTCTTACATTAAACACCACGTATAACACAAGAGTGTTGCCGAATTCCCCGTGAAGGGCTCTGGACAAACTCCTCTAGATTACCCTAGATAAGGGTTGAGGTGCCGCGTTGGCTCTCTTGATTAAATACAAGTGTTAGCAAACAAACCCAAGCAAGTATAACAATTAAGCACACAATATATCAAGCATGTAAAGATAAGACAAGTAAAAGCATGCAAGATATAAACAAAGAGACAAAGAGAGAGAGAGAGAGAGAGAGAGAGAGAGTGTGAGCAATCGCAAACACAAGGGATTTGTTTCGAGGTTCGAGCACCCTTGCTCTACATCCCCGCCTTCGACACACGAAGGATTTCCACTATAATCGATCCCACCGGATCACTCGGTGCCGCAATAGCTACAACTCTCGGACTTCCTAGTCCGTACACACCGCAAGCCCACTGGCTCGCCGAGGCCGCACCTCAAACAAAGAATTCGCACCCGAACCCGAAACACCGAGTCCACACTAGGACCCGAAACAATGCGAACACACACGTCCGCCTCCTCAAAGTACAAGAAATGATCTCTTGGTGATCTAAACACTTTGATCACCATAAACACTCTCACAAAAACACTCCTATAGAATGAATAGCTCAATGGGTTGCTCAAGTGTTTGTGAGAAAAAACAAGGATGAGAGTGGTGGAGGAAAACTCAAAGAAAATCACTTTTACACTCTTGATAAATCTCTCCTTTGATTGGAAATATTTGCTCTAAATCAAGTGGAGGAAAACCTCTAAATAGTTCAGGAAAAACTGGTGAAAACCCACTTGAAAATCTTAGAGAAAAACAATGCCCAAACCCCCAAATTTATAGGCTCAGAAAAACTAGCCGTTGGGGTTCTGTCAGGCCTGTCGGTCGACCGTCCGGCCGACCGGCCAACGGTCATATTTCAGACCGTTTGAGCCATCGGTCGACCAGTCGGTCGACCGAGTCAGGATACAGAGAGCAACCTCTCTGTCCGGTCGACCGCTCAGTCGGCCGGGGCCTTTCCAGAGAGCAGAGCTCTCTGGACGGTCGACCGGGTCGGTCGGTCGGCCCTCCTGCAGAACTGGCGTGCACGTCTGTGCACGTCGGTCGACCGGTCGGTCGACCGGCTGAAGCCAGGTCAGGTCTGAACTAGGGATTAAAAACTTGGTCTTTTGGCTCACATAAAAATCCCATAAAATACTGAAAAATATACAAAATAGTTTTAACCAATATACTTTGATAAACAAACATGCTTGCACAAAATCAAGGCATGTTATAAATGATTTGGACTATTTTTGTAATATGGAAAAATTGGCTCAAATGAAAACAGTATTTTTCCAAACTTAATTTTTCTAAAAACTTGTTTTCCCAAAACTTTTTCAAATACAAAAACAAGATATTTAAACAACTTTGAAAGCATATGGTGCATGGATATGATCCACTACACAAACATGGTGAAATATCTATGTTTTTGACATTAAGTTCTAAACTTGGTTTTGGATAAAAGACATGTAAACTTGAAAACCAAAATCCAAACATGTATTTTCTAAAATAGAAAATCTTTTGTAAAAACAAAACTAAAACAAGAGTGTGTGTGTATATGATATACTTGAGCAATCCACCAACTACTCTATCCTTTACATTTTATCTAAAACAAAATCTTATAAAAACAAACCTAGACTCAAGTCATCATCTTCTTGAAGTCTTCACTTGAAGCCTTCTTGACTTGGTCCAAACACCGTGCTAGCTCCAAAACTTGACTTCAAATCCTTTGTTGAAGCTATGCACCTACTAAGATCTTGATCAATAATCTGTCACTAATTAACACAAGATCATTAGTAAACATAACTACATGAGTTGATCATCATCAAACTAGAGTGATGGGCCTTCGGGCCAACAATCTCCCCTTTTTTGATGATGACAAAACTCATGAAGTTTTATATGCATGGATTAAAGTAAAGCTTCAAAGAAGCTCCCCCTTAACTCATGCATCTCAAATAGACAAATAAATATGCAATGTATGCTCATAAACATGTATGCAAATCTAGGAGATAAACATGCTAGTCAAGCATAAAACAAAACTAATTTTTTTTCTCCTATTTGCAAAACAAAACATATATGCCTAAACAATCCTTTTTCACAAAACATGCATATAAATTCAAAATCTTTCTCCCTCTTTTTGTCAATCATCAACAAAGGGGTAAAAACACAATCAACAAATTTTTCTCCCCTTTTTTGACATAAACAAAGAGACCAATAAGGGGTCAAATCAAACAAGTCAATTAAAGGTTATATGCGATATACATTCATGAAGAGGAAGACGGTTAAGTAACTTCCCTACACATATATATTACATGAAAGAGGGATGACAAGCCTTAATTAACATAACGTATAATATGTAATGCATAAGAGGAGATGTGAAGCTCCCCCTACACACGTGTACCACATAAAGAAGAGTTGTCAAGCTCCTCAATATACAACACACTCAACATGAATCTATATGTAGAAGAGATGTTAAGCTCTTCTTGCATATAGGCAATACAAATCAAAACATTTTTTTTCAATTTTTCATTATTAAAACAAATTTTGAGATATCAAATAAACATATTTTTTTTAATTTTGATACCAATTTTAAACATAATGCATAAGCTTTTTTAAAAAAATTTGAATTAAGCTTAGTATAAACAAATTGTGTGCATTAACTGTATAAAACAGTTTTAACTCAAGCACAAAACAAAACATATATATGTATGAAAAATGAGTATACCAATTGAAATTGATACATACATATATAAGAAAACAAAACATGAGAATATAGAAGAATAGAATCAAATTGATACCAATTGATTCAATGATACCAATTGAAACAATAATAGGATCATGTGTATATCTCATAAACATTGAAGAATAAATAACTAGTTAAGTTAATTTTTGAAAAACTAGTTAAAGATCCTTCAAAAACATAAAACCAAATCATATGTTTTTATGAATCATACTAAATACAAAAAAATTCAAGCACTCATGGTCCATAAAGATAAAAAATAATCATGAAATAAAGTCATGAATAAACAAATAAAGTGTGAGTGTTCAAACATCATGTAAATAGCATTTCAATGAAAATAGTCATTTAGGCTCAAAAGGAACATGAATCTTTTATTTCTATTAAACAAAACATGAAAATTCATTTTTCATTAAACAAAACAAACTTCTAGGTATATATATGATTTATCTAAATCTAACAATATACATACATATCCCAAACATAAAAGAGTCTATTAAAAGTATTTGCATGAAGGCAAGAGACTCACGGGTATACATGTATATTTATTAGATTTGAATAAAAATTGCATATACATGAAGTAAAAACACGAAAATTGGCAAAACAAGTGTAAATGAGGAAATCATCAAAACTAGGTATACATGTGCATATAGTGGGTACAAATAAGCATGAAGTGCAAACATATACGAATCAATTTGTTCTCACTATTTGTACATGTAAAAACACAAGTTTTGATAAAAACTACATTTAAACTAGTATTTACCACATGAAGCATAAAACACATAAAAACATGAACATGCTATAAGATATCACAAATGAATAAGCATGTAAATAAAATAAGAGTTTAGAAATAGTTACCAACTAAGGAATTATGTTTCAAAACTCCAAACATGGTGGTTGACCCCACCAAACCTCCTCGATAGCGATGCATCTACATATGTGTCCATCAAGTCCATGTGCATCCACCATCAAGGCACCATTCCTCTCACTTCGTGTGAGAGCCCTCACCTACATCAAAAACACAAGGTGGGGGTTTTGGTACCCATTTTCTTTTGGGTCCTTGGGGGTTAGCTTTGTAAGGCACCCAAACATTTTTATTAGCAAAATTTAAAGCATTTATCTTATCAAAACAAAATTTGCTAAATGGCCTTTGCGGCCACAATGTGTGCATTTGTACACCTTAGGATGCTTATGTGTATGTGTATGATCGTAGCGTGCAACATAAGCATATGCATGATGATGTGCATGAGAATGTGGAGTTTGTTTCTTTGAAAACAAAGACTCCAATCTTTGTGATTAAAAGCACAAGAGCTCAAAGTGGAGCTCAAACAATCAATTCCTTTTTCAAAAATTTAACTTCATTTTGATCATTAGAGGTGGTGGCATGTAAAGCATGATCAAGAGTCTTTTTCTTTTTAGAAACCTTTTCTTTTTCTTTTTCTTTTTCAAAAAATTTTCTTTTCAAAGAGTTGTTTTCTTGAAAAGCAATTTCCTTTTGTTTCTCCACCAAGATAATTTCATTTTTCAAAATCATATTTCCTTCACACAAATCATTCAATTTAGACATCAAGGAAATATTTTCATTTTTCAAATCATCATTTTCTTTTTCTAAACATGCAGTTTTATTTCTAAATGAATCATTTTCCTTATGCATGCAATCAAATTTATTTTTCAAATTTTTATTATCTTTCTTAAGCATGTCATATTTCTCAAGCAATAGTTGACAAAAAGATGTGAGCTCATCATATGACATGTTAACATCTTCTACCTCTGATTCGGTAGTTACCTCAAGGGGGTTATCCCCTTGGACCATATAGCACTTATTGGAGATGTCACTTCCAACATCCGAATCGCTCCCGGCATAATATAGATCCTTTTCGTCAAGGGAGGTGATGATGTTCCAAGCTACAAAAGCCGAATCAATGTTAGAAACCCTAGATAAATAATCATCATTTAGGTTGATTTCAAAGCATAAAGGGCTTTTGCATTAGCCTCAATATTCTTGCCATTTAAACAATAATCATTAGTGATGGTAAGGTAAACATGAATGCCTAGGGTCTTGAGGTACAAAGATATCTTAACATTCCAAATTTGGATGTTAAGAATGTCAAACATGGGTGGTGACATGAAATCCATGGTGTGTGTGTACAAATATGTGATTAGCCTAAAAATGAGGATCTTTAACTCTAGGTTGTGAGACCCAAATTCAGAGCACTTGGCTCTGATACCAATTGTAAGTTCACCTAGAGGGGGGGTGAATAGGTGATGGCTAATCTAATGGTCACTTAATGCCAAATAATGCGGAAGTAAAAACTATTATAACTTAAACTAAACTCTTACACTAAACACCACGTATAACACAAGAGTGTTGCCGAATTCCCCGTGAAGGGCTCTGGACAAACTCCTCTAGATTCCCCTAGATAAGGGTTGAGGTGCCGCGTTGCTCTCTTGGTTAAATACAAGTGTTAGCAAACAAACCCAAGCAAGTATAACAATTAAGCACACAATATATCAAGCATGTAAAGATAAGACAAGTAAAAGCATGCAAGATATAAACAAAGAGACAAAGAGAGAGAGAGAGAGAGAGTGAGCAATCACAAACACAAGGGATTTGTTTCGAGGTTCGAGCACCCTTGCTCTACATCCCCGCCTTCGACACACGAAGGATTTTCACTATAATCGATCCCACCGGATCACTCGGTGCCGCAACACCTACAACTCTCGGACTTCCTAGTCCGTACACACCGCAAGCCCACCGGCTCGCCGAGGCCGCACCTCAAACAAAGAGTTCGCACCCAAACCCGAACACCGAGTCCACACTAGGACCCGAAACAATGCGAACACACACGTCCGCCTCCTCAAAGTACAAGAAATGATCTCTTGGTGATCTAAACACTTTGATCACCATAAACACTCTCACAAAAACACTCCTATAGAATGAATAGCTCAATGGGTTGCTCAAGTGTTTGTGAGAAAAAACAAGGATGAGAGTGGAGGTGGAAAACTCAAAGAAATCACTTTTACACTCTTGATAAATCTCTCCTTTGATTGGAAATATTTACTCTAAATCAAGTGGAGGAAAACCTCTAAATAGTTCAGGAAAAACTGGTGAAAACCCACTTGAAAATCTTAGAGAAAAACAATGCCCAAACCCCCAAATTTATAGGCTCAGAAAAACTAGCCGTTGGGGTTCTGTCAGGCCTGTCGGTCGACCGTCTGGCCGACCGGCCAACAGTCATATTTTAGACCGTTTGAGCCATCGGTCAACCAGTCGGTCGACCGAGTCAGGATACAGAGAGCAACCTCTCTGTCCGGTCGACCGCTCGGTCGGCCGGGGCCTTTCCAGAGAGCAGAGCTCTCTGGACGGTCGACCGGGTCGGTCGGCCGGCCCTCCTGCAGAACTGGCGTGCACGTCTGTACACGTCGGTCGACCGGGTCGGTCGACCGCTGAAGCCAGGTCAGGTCTGAACTAGGGATTAAAAACTTGGTCTTTTGGCTCACATAAAAATCCCATAAAATACTGAAAAATATACAAAAATAGTTTTACCAATATACTTTGATAAACAAACATGCTTGCACAAAATCAAGGCATGTTATAAATGATTTGGACTATTTTTGTAATATGAAAAATTGGCTCAAATGAAAATAGTATTTTTTCAAACTTGATTTTTCTAAAACTTGTTTTCCCAAAACTTTTCCAAATACAAAAACAAGATATTTAAACAACTTTGAAAGCATATGGTGCATGGATATGATCCACTACACAAACATGGTGAAATATCTATGTTTTTGACATTAAGCACTAAACTTGGTTTTGGATAAAAGACATGTAAACTTGAAACCAAAATCCAAACATGTATTTTCTAAAATAGAAAATCTTTTGTAAAAACAAAACTAAAACAAGAGTGTGTGTATATGATATACTTGAGCAATCCACCAACTACTCTATCCTGTACATTTTATCTAAAACAAAATCTTATAAAAACAAACCTAGACTCAAGTCATCATCTTCTTGAAGTCCTCACTTGAAGCCTTCTTGACTTGGTCCAAACACCGTGCTAGCTCCAAAACTTGACTTCAAATCCTTTGTTGAAGCTATGCACCTACTAAGATCTTGATCGATAATTTGTCACTAATTAAACACAAGATCATTAGTAAACATAACTACATGAGTTGATCATCATCAAAACTAGAGTGATGGGCCTTCGGTCAACATTATCAACGATTAGGAAAATTGCATGACAGAATGAAACGACATTAAGCCCAATCTTAGTTGTTTAAATTTTTGATGCTTAGGGTATTGACTTCATGGGTCCCTTCTCTATGTCACTTGGATACTAGTATATCCTAATAGCAGTTGACTACATCTCTAGATAGATAGAGGCTGTAACATGTAAATTCAATAACCACAAGGTTGTGGTAAACATCTTGAAAGAGAATGTATTCTCTCGTTTTGGCTTCCCTCGTGCAATAATTAACGATAATGAAAAAAATATTGTATCAATCATAGGGTGGCCACCCCTTACCACGGACACACTAGCGGTCAAGTGAAAGTTTCCAACTGAGCCTTCAAGTCCATTCTAGAGAAAACTGTGAACACCACTAGAAAAGATTGATCTCTTCGATTGACTGATGCCTTGTAGGCATACAAAACTGCATTTAAGACACCTATTGGAACTCCATATAAGTTAGTCTATGAAAAAACTTGCCAACTTCCTGTTGACCTGGAACACAAGGCATACTGGGCAATCAAATGCCTAAAATTTGATCTGGACAAGGCAGGAGAGTCTAAGAAACTTCAACTCGATGAGCTTCAAGAGATTAGGAACGATGCATACGATTGTTCAAAATGATACAAATAACGCATGAAAATGATGCATGATAAGGTCATAATTTGAAAGGATTTTCAGCGATAGAAAATCCTGCTTTACAATTCGCGATTACATCTCTTTTCAGAAAAATTGTAATCCTATTGGATCAGTCCCTACATTATTCATAAGGTGCACCCACATGGTGCAGTAGACATCCACAATGCCATGGATGGTACCACTTTTCAAGTGTATGGACATCGTTTAAAGCCTTACCGTGAGTATATGAGTCCAGAAGTGGAGGAAATCCTTCTGGAAGATCCTGTTTATCAGGATTGATCTCTATATCTACTATGGATACATTGTTGTATTATAGTTTTTTGTATTTCTTTTGTTTCTTTTTTCAACTAGACAATAATTGATGATATCCACTCGTCCTCATCAGGTACTATCTTTCTTCGTATTATTACATTTGTATCATGCTATGCATTCATTCATACATTGAGGACAATGCATGAGATAGGTGTGGGGGAGGGTTCTAACATAGTTTTTTTTTTCTTTATCTGAAACAATATTTTGACCTATTTTGTAAGAAATTAAGTTAATTTTTAGGAATAAGAAAATCATAATTAGGATTTCTTATACTTGGTCAAAATAAGATTATTTATTTGATTTCTAGAGTTAGGAAAAAAATTTGAAAAAGTAATTTAGTCTTGATTTTTATGCACACTTTAGACGCTTACACACTTAGGGTTCAAAAAAAAGATTCTTACGCCTTATAAAAAAGAAAAAAGAAAAAAAGAATATATATATATATATATATATATATATATATATCTCAAAAATCCTCTAAGTAAGATAGGTATTTGTACCTTATAAAGCATATATTCACTCCAAAAGGTGGTCCATATAATAAATAAAATCTTTAGTTTTGTGGCCTTGTTTGCTCGAGTCCTTAAGTTCTTGGGGTGTTTTCTCACCCGGTGCCCTAAGATCGTCCGCTTGGGAGTCACCGACTAAAGGCTCGTTACATGGGTAGATTAGAAAGCCAATAGAACTAAGGGATAATACCAAAAGAAATATGAAAATAAGGCATAAGAGTTAGAGTTACAGAACTCTGAGTCAAAATTTCACTTTCACAAAAGTGCATATGACTTAGGATAAAACAAGAAACTAGATGAGAAATACAGTATGACTCCTAACCTTGATGGATAACAAGTTGTTGAATAGAGACAAAGTTTAGGAATGAATAGTTTGGTATTCTTATAACTTATAGATTGCTTACGTTTGTAAAAATACGTCAAATATTGCTTTTCTTTCAAAATGCATTTTTAAAAAGACTAACAATTTATTTTTCTTCCTTTATAGATTTGTGGTGCAATCCATTGAAAACCCTCATGAGACAACACTCATCCTCTAGGGGTAACCAAGAAATTTAATGACTTGTTTCATATGCTAAGTACAATCGTGATTCCTACGAAAGTGAGTTAGGATAGCTCTATTGTTTTGCTCGAGGACGAGCAAAAGAAAGGTGTGGGGAGTGTTTGGACCCATATATTGCATAAATGTTTTTACATTTCTACATATATTCTGTAATAAATCTTGCAAATAACTTGTATTAACTTCTTAACCATGCAGGATATAATAAAATAGGGGAGATAAGTCAGACCAATTAAATCAGATTCTGAAGGGATTTAAATCATAACTGATGATCAGAACGTATCAAAAAGATAAACCCAGATCAAAGTCAGTTAAACCAGATCATTGAAGATCAAGCTGGTTGACTGAAGAATCAAGAAGATAACATCAAATCTGAGTTCCAAACTGAAAAACTAACAGGAAATAAAGGAGAATCAGGAATCTATAGACGCAAGCCCCCTATATCTGGCCCTAGGGCCAAATCATTACCACAGAAATACGACAAAAGTCACATTTTCGTGGCCATGTGATGGGATCAGGAGGAGTGTCTGCTCCCCCTATCTTCATATGATTTTTCTCTTTTTTTTTTTCTATGAATACTGGCATTTCTTTAGAGAAAGGCAGACCGAAAGGCTGTAAAGGCTATGTTAGAGAGAGAGGTGCGTGTTGAGTTGTAATAGAGGATTGGAGAGTTTGTATCGATGATTTATGAATAAAACAAAGTGGTTCTTCAATTTAGATTGTGCGCATTCTGAGCCTAAGAATTCTTTACTCTTTCTTTATAACTTCTATGATTCAATTCTAATCTCTTAATTTCATGATTGTTTTATTCTTTAATTAATGATCTCATCTTCTCTTTATAGCTTCTAGAACCACTTCACATCTTTTCAATAGTTTCTGGAGGAGGGAGACTTCAAGATGAATCTGGAGGAGGAAGACTTCAAGGTGACATTAGCAGCAATGACCTAAGGCTCGTTCACCCTTCCGGGTTCCCAAATTTCTATCTCTCTATTTTTTTTTTCTCACTCTTACTTTCAATTAATATGTCTCACATGTGAGTAAGCGTTTCAATTACTTCATTTCATCGTCTTTAATTCATCTTTTCATTTTCCTCTTAATCTCCTTTTCTCATTTTCCTTATAGGTTAGTGATCTTCCTTTCTTAATCCATATTCTATGACAAGACTCCAACTTTCACTCAAGAATTTTCTAGCAAGATTAAAAATTTGATTTATATTTTTAAAACCAAAAATTTGACAAGTCCCTTTGGATTCGACCCTATTTTTACCACTATATAATCTTTGTAAAAAATTTCAAAGCAAGATTAGGTTTTTGTTATTTGTTCATGGTTTAAACAACGATAGAAATTTTATAACTTTCAAATCGTGATCAGTGTATCCCTACTGATTCGATGAAGAGTAGAGATGATTGTTCCAATCTTTTTCATAATACTGGGGTTGGAGAGTTCAGTCGGATAAAACTAATCCGACATATTTGGTTGGTTAAAATGAGTAAATATCGGGTTGGCGATATCCGAGTCAAAAAAGGCCAGGGTGAAATATGAATTCATATTAGTATGAAAAAAATTAGGGTATGAAGTATTTCACATAAGATAATAGAAAATAAACAAAAACAAACACAAACAAACAATAAGAAAGAAAAATCAAGCCTATGTTAGGGTAAACCTTAAACCTAAATGACTCCTAACTGGTTGACTGTCCAGAAGAGGTATATTGCAGTAATCTAACCGCAGGTTAATCGGACGATTGGGGAAAAATGCAGTGGGAGGTATCTGTGCAGAGCAACTGGCCTTAATTATGCCAAACCAGTAATTTTTGAGGTTCTTTTCTCTTAATCCCCAACCTTAGACACCGATTTGATCAGAGTCAAACTCTAACAACTTTCTCCTAAGGTCAATCTCCTATTGAGTCTGAGATCTACATAGGGCCAATGTCTACTCAAATTTTAGTTAAGCTATGTTAGTGAGTGAGGAGATTATTTTTGGGTTAAGGAAGAGTAATAACTCCCCCACCTTATCATATTTATCAGTTTAGACCTTTGTCTTTTTAGTGCAATGTGTACAAATATTTAGCAAAATTAACACTCAAAGGACTAAAAATCACTCAAAAGTGTTGCCTATGCGAGATGCAATGCAGACGTACCTTGACTCCAACACTCTTCAATAGTAATGAAAAGAAATGAATTAAACAAATGTCTAATGCAAGTCTAATCGTTTATAAACATTTACAACCAACTAGTTACTGTTGAGTTAAAAATAATGTGCAAAACAAGTTATAAGAAAAATTAATAACTGCAAAAGTTGTATTTTGCAGAGTGGAAGCATCTGCAAAAAAATCAATCAGTAGTCCTGCTGAACTGCTGCGCAAACGCGGCTTTTGCTGTGCAAACATAGCAAAACTGTATTCCCCTGATCTCTGCTTTCTTGAGCATGTAGGATCTATATTCAAGCAACACAAACACTAGAGGGGGGGTGAATAGTGTTTATAAGTTTTTAAATGAAACTACTTGAAGGAAATAAAAATTCACAAGATAAAAACTCAGAAAAATGCAAACACAAAGACAAGAAATTTATCCTGGTTCGGTCTTTGTGACCTACGTCCAGTCCCCAAGCAATCCGCTTGATATTTTTCTTTCCTGATTTGGATACACCCAAAAACAATACCTTGTACACCACTTAATAAAAAGCCCTTTGCCAAATATGTACAACTCCTCTTACAACCAAGAGAACAAACACCTTGTACAACTTCTCTTCTACACTAAGAAGACACCCTTGTACAATGATCCTCTTTGAATGATTACAACTGATCCTATAAGCCTTGAATCTGAATGTGCTTGTGGACAAGGTCTCTTATAGGTGAACTTTCAGAAATCTTCACAATAGAGTAGGAATTGGTGAAGAAACAGAAAGTGGAAACAGGTTTTCAGAAAAAAGAATTTTGAAGAGAGTTTTTAGGCTAAAAACTTGAGATTTGAATTGGTGAATTGATCCTAGGACAACATCCCTATTTATAGCTGAAATCTATAGTCAGTTAGGGAAGTTATCAATTCAAATTTGAAATTTAAAATGTTGGATAAAACACCAAAAATCACCAACTGCACAACAGTCAGAAACTGCTATTAGTCGACTAGGGTAGGAAGGTTAGTCGACTAGAAGAACAAAATTTACAAAGGTTAGTCGACTAATATAAGGGTAAGTCGACTATACTTAGGCTGATACGGATAACAAGTTTCTGAAAAACTATTTTTAGTCGACTATATAGACAAGGCTAGTCAACTATAGAAGGGGTTAGTCGACTAATTCTGATGCCAGACTATAAACAGAAAGTTGGGATATTTTTTAGAAGAACTTAGTCGACTAGGGATTTTCTCAAGTCGACTATAGGTTAGGTTAGTCAACAATACTTAGAGGTCAAGTCGACTATATAGGTATTTGTGTGTGTGTTCAAGGCTTTTAACAATTATTCTAAAAATACACAAAAATACCCAAAATCTTAAACTGAGGTTGAGTAATCATAACTCTGTATAAATGCTTGTCCATCATCAAAATCTTTAAACTTCAACTGAGGTTAATCATAACTCTGTATAAATGCTTGTCCATCATCAAAATCTTTCAATTATGTAGGCTTCAACATTCTCCCCCTTTTTGATGATGACAACCTGTGTATATGAAAACTCCCCCTGCAGTAAACAGGTTATAACAAATAGATATGTAACAAGTCAAATGTTCTTGTTCTCCCCTGCATAAAGTATAAAAATTATTTCCATGGAACCCGGAATGTTCTTGTTCTCCCCTGCATAAAGTATAAAAATATTTCCATGGAACCCTGCATTGCCATATCACAATATTGTCAAAAATGTATCATATACATATATCCATTACCATAACACACATATGTCAATATCCATTGCCATAGAACATATATGTCAATATCCATTGCCATAACACACACAATATATGTAACACAGAATTTTCTTAGATATGTAACACAGTGTAACACAGAATTTCTTAGATATGTAACACAGTGTAACACAGAATTTTCTTAGATATGTAACACAGAATTTCTCCCCCTTTGTCATTAACAAAAAGAAATAGCATAGATCATAAAAGATACAGGAACAACCATTGTTTCCATAATTAAGTACAAATTAAAAGAGTCTTAAAAAAGAAAAATACACAAAGATGCAAGAACTTCAAAAAACAAAACACGTAGCAAAGCCAACTCCATAAGCATCAAATGTCAGATCCGGGAGGAGGAGGTGGTGGAAAATGGGTCTTGAGGATATTCAGAATTTTCATTTGAGTGGATGCAAAAGAGTCTATCTTCAGTTGCATATGCTCAAAATGAGTCATCAGTAAAGATTGATTTTCGAGAAATGCATTCTGAGAGTCCTTAATGAGTTGATGTTTGGCATGTAGATATTCTATCTCAACAGAAAGAGAGTTGTAGAAGGCATCTGCATATGAAGGAGGTGGTTGGGATGAAGGGGGTTCAGTGAAAGGAGGTTGAGTAGAGGAAGAAGGAGCTTGAGTTGAACTTTATGGAGGAGGAGAGGGTGGTTGTGGTGGAGGATGAGGAAAATCGTGAAGTTTCATACTATGAAGAACGGCACGATCAAAAGGTTCGAAGACTTTGATAACACTAGTTTCGGAAGCAAGATCTATGTGAAATTTCTGAAACACGTGTGATAAAAAGGCTCCATATGGTAGGAAGGAGGTATGATCCTTAACAAGAGTATCAAAGATAATCTTTGCCCAATTGACTTCTAGTCCAGCCATAATGGCATAGACACAAGTGGCTAAATCACGGGAATAATAGTTATAACTCCCGGTTTTAGGGCAAATATTATAGGCAAGGATATGACCTATAAGACGGGGAACGGGTTTCAATTTATTGTTAGACATAGGTAATCCTTGACCTGAAAGAAATATATTTGATAAGACCTCCGCATCATCCATATTAATATCATTAATAGAGAGGCCGTGATAAGGAATTGAAAAGATACGGCCTATGGATTTAGGGGATAACTTGATATTAATACCTTTAACCATATAATATATATGAACATCATCCTCATTGTCTTCAAATGTTAAATTGGTATAAAACAAGTGAATCAAGAAAGGATAATAGCCTTGCCTAGAATCAGTAGAGAACATATGATAAAGACCACAATTTTGTAAATATGAGACAATATCATAGTCATTAAAGTCCTCATATTTAACAAACCTACCAGATAAAATTTCTAAGGAGGAAATTCTAAGGAAGTCCTCTTCTAGGGCAGGATTTTTCAGAAAAGCCCTGAAATCAACTTGAGATGAAGAAGAAGATGGAGTAAATTTGGTTTTCTTAGATCTAGACATGATTAGAACTCAAACTAAAGGAAGATAAAGCAAGAATTGGAAGGAAACTGCAGAGATTGGAACGAATTTACCAAGAAATTGAAGGAGGAAAGAAATGGGTTCACTGCAGCTGTCAATCCTATAGTCGACTGGTTCGTTGGCTGGGGAGAGAACTTGGTGAAAAACTAGGGTTTTGATGAGGGTTAATGGTAGAAAAGAAAGGTAAATACCAAATCAACGGTTAGGATCAAAAAGAGAGTGATATCGGATCCAAAAATAATGATATGGGTCGGGTTTCAAAAGTTAAAAACCAATAACAGAACACAATTTTTCACAGGGTTAGTCGACTTGGTGTTTGTGACTAGTCGACTAATCCACTTACTAGTCGACTAGTTTGTCAATATAGTCGACTAACTTTTAATAGATCAAAAAATTCATGTTTCTGTTAGATGCAATTTAGTCGACTGGGTCACTGTTAAGTCGACTAGGTGTTTAATAAGTCGACTAATAGATCTTGATAAGTCGACTAATTATTGAAAAATTGCCTTAAAATAATTCTGAAAAAATATTCAAAGATCAGAAATATTGCAAATACCCAAATCTCTTCGAAATTTCATAAAAATATCTTCTTTAAGAGGTTCCGTAAAAATATCTGCAATTTGATTACCAGTTGATATAAAATTTAGAGAAATATCACCTTTTAAAGCATGATCACGTAGAAAATGATGTCTAATATCAATATGCTTAATACGTGAATGATGAACTAGACTTTTAGATAAGTTAATGGCGCTGATATTATCACACATAATAGGTGAGTTTGTGATAGACATGCCATAATCAAATAAGGTTTGTTTCATCCATAAAATTTGAGCACATGCAACACTAGCAGCGATATATTCTGCTTCGGTTGTTGATAATGATACAGAATTTTTCTTTTACTGAACCATGATACTAGTGAATGTCCCAAAAAGAGACAAGTACCACTAGTACTCTTCCGATCAGATTTACATCCAGCAAAATCAGCATCACTATATGATAGTAAATCAAATGTGCTTGATTTTGGATAAAATAAGCCATAATTGATTGTGTTATTAATATATCGAAAAATCCTTTTCACTGCTTTAAGATGTGATTCCTTAGGATTTGATTAATATCTAGCACATAAGCAAACACTGAACATAATATCAGGTCTACTTGAAGTAATATATAGTAAAGAACCAATCATACCTCGATATAGTTTCTGATCAACATTCTTACCATTTTCATCTTTATCTAGGAATGTTGTAGTACTCATGGGAGTATTCTTATGACCAAAATTTTCCATACCAAATCTTTTCAGAAGTTCCTTTGCATACTTGCACTGGGAAATGAAGATTCCATCATTCATTTGCTTTATTTGCAGACCGAGAAAGTAAGTAAGTTCGCCCATGTGGCTCATCTCAAATTCACTCTGCATAGTCTTAGAAAATTCTTGACAAAGATTATCGTTAGTAGATCTAAATAAAATATCATCAACATATATTTGAATAATTAAGATATCTTTATTAACATGTTTAATAAAGAGAGTTGTATTTGCTCTTCCCATCTTAAAATCAAAATTTAAAAGAAAACTTTTTAATCTATCATACCAAGCACGGGGTGCTTGTTTTAAACCATATAAAGCTTTCTTAAGTTTAAAAACATGGTTTGGAAATTTTTCATGTTCAAAACCTAGAGGTTGTTCAACATAAACAGTTTTCTTAATAAATCCATTTAAAAAGGCACTTTTAACATCCATTTGATAAAGTTTGAAATTCATAAAGTAAGAAAAAGCAAGTAAAATACGAATAGATTCAATCCTAGCTACTGGTGCATAAGTTTCATCAAAATCAATACCTTCTTCTTGATTGTATCCTTGTGCTACTAACCTTGCTTTGTTCTTAATAACTTGACCTGATTCATCAAGTTTGTTCTTAAAGACCCATCTGGTACCCATGACTGGATGATCAGTAGGATGTTGTACAAGATCCCAAACATCATTTCTGACAAATTGATTAACTCTTCTTACATTGCAATTGTCCAAAAATCATCTGCACATGCTTCTTTGATATTCTTTGGTTCAATCAGTGATATGAAAGCAATTTGTGTAATGTAGTTCAACTTGGATCTCGTCTGAACGCCTTGATTTATATCTCCAATAACCAAATCATGTGGATGATTCCTTACTTCAACATATGCTTTAGGTAACTTGGTAGGAATCTCATCAACATTAGAAATGTTAGTATCATCAGAAGATATAACAATATTATCAATAGGAGTATCTATGATATTATCATCATCATGTGGAGAAGTATTAGAAATAGGCTTAGTCAAGGATTCATCAAATTTAACATGTAATGATTCTTCAATAGTAAATTTTTTCTTATTAAATATTCTATATGCTTTACTTTGAGTAGAGTATCCAACAAAAATACCTTCATTGGATCTAGCATCAAATTTATCTAAAGTGTTGGCCCAAGGTTACAATCACCCGGTTGTTGAGTTTTGATGATTACAAAACATATATAGTTATTTGTACTAATCATATTTTAGTATTTAAGTGTGTTTCAGGGCTCTAAGGATTCAAGAAGTGTTCTTCCCTAAAGGAAGGTTTTTTGACTCAAGATTGATTCATTTCCGGTTCAAGGAGTCAAGCTATTTCAACATCGCATAAGGAGAAGCCCATTTGAAGACCTTGTAATCACCCAGAAACTTTGTAAGAATTAGTTTGTTAAAGAATGAGGTTATGATAAGTTGGCTCAAGAAAACACACACACACTTTCATTTTTCAATATACGATTTTTGTTCTAGTTAATTGATTTAGGTGCATGTCTTGTTTGATATACATGACTCAAAATATTTTATATTTTTACATCTTGTTTATATCATGTATACCAACCCTTATAGCATGCTACTTAATATAGCCTTACAGAATTATTTTAAAATTTTTTTCAAAGTTTAAAATTTTTCCTATAAAAAATCCTGTTTTAGGCCCAACGGTCGACCGGGCGGTCGACCGGATCCTTTTCAGGCCTGATCGGTTGACCGCACCAGTCGACTGGGCCTTGTGTCTTTGGCGTGCACGTTTGTGCACGTCTACGGTCGACCGGACCGGTCGACCGACTGACTGACCCTTGCTCTCGGGTTTTGTCGGTCGACCGGGCTAGTCGACCGACAGAACAAAGAGTTGTTTTCTGTTTGGCTTTCGGTCTACCGACCAGTCGACCGTGTCCAACGGCTAATTGCCAGTTGGGCTGCCGGTCGACAGGGCCGGTCGACCGACAACCGCCAGCAGCCCCAACGGCTAGTTTTCTGAGTTTTGTTTTCTTGATTTGATTGGGATATTTGTGTCAGCTGTTTCTAAAATTTTGGAGGCTAATTCCTGACCTATTTACCTAGCCTAAATAATGATTTGCTCACGGCAAATCCCTATAAATAGATGGCATTGGTCCCTTGTTAAGATTAAGAAAAATTCCCATTATTTTCAAGTTCAAAAGAAAGAAAAGTTTTCAACGCTCTCAATTTTCTAAGTGCATTCTTGGTTACTATTTTTCAGTGGATTTCAAGCTCTTTTACTTTCTTTGCAACTGAATTTTTCTCACTACACTTCTTGAGTCAAAAATCTTTCCCATTCTATGAGGAGTTGTAAGAGAGAAGTGTGTGGTCCTTGTTGATCACTTTGTTGCTTGTAGTTCTTTGTGTTGAGATCCCTCTTGTGTAGAGGTTGGATTGGTGGGAGTTCGGTACTCCGGTCTTGTGTAGACCTCTTGTAATTCCTCGGTGGTTATAGTGAAAATCCTTCACGGTGGTGAAGGCGGGGACATAGAGCGGTGGCTCGAACCTCGTAACAAATTCCTTGTGTTTGCGATTGGTTTCTTATTGCTTCTTATTACTTTACAATTTTATCTTGTGATACTTCTTGCTTGCACTTCTTTATTACTCCCATTTCATTCATTTGCATTTTCGGGTCTTTACTCATCTCAACAAGAAAGTAATTACGCGCCTCAACTCATAATCTAGAGGAATCAAAGAGGAGAAGTTCTAGAGCCCTTCACGGGGAATTCCGCTTCAATTTCTTATTTTGAGTGACCGTTTGCATCATACTTACATTCTTGTTTAAAAAGATTATTAGATTAGCATTAACACCTATTCACCCTCCCTCTAGGTGTTTTTCAATTGGTATCAGAGCTTTGGTCTCTAGGCTCTTGGCTTAACAACCTTAGAGAGATCCTATATTGCTAATCACTATATTCATTTTTCATCCTCATACACTTAGTAAAAATGGTCGAAGGAATTAAGACCCCACCCAAGTTTGATGTCCTTAACTTTCCCATATGGAAGGTTAAGATGACTGTGCTTTTGCAATCCTTAGAAGCCGGGTTGCAAAGGCGGTGACCAAACCTTTTAGTGCACCCCTTGGTGATGAGGACACTTGATCTGATATTGCCACGAAGGAGTTTGACGCTAATGCTAGGGCACACTATGCCCTGCTTCAAGCTCTTAATGATGATGATATTTCTAGAGTCATTCATTGTAAATCCGCACATGAGATTTGAACTCACTTACTTGTCACTCATGAGGGAACTTCACAAGTAAAGAGGGCAAAATCGACCTTCTTCGTTCCCAATATGAAAACTTTTCTATGCAAGAGAATGAAACCATAGATGATATGGTTACTAAGTTTACAAGATTACTAATGGACTTTCTTCTTTAGGTGACGGCATTGACAACGACCAAAAAGTAAGGAAGATCATCCGTGCACTCCCTCCATCTTGGGAAGTCAAAGCCACAACTTTAAAGGAGCTCAATGACAAGGAAGAAATGGAGCTTATTGGTCTCATTGGTAATCTCAAGACCCATGAGATGGAAAGAAAAGTAAGAGAAGAGATGGCTCCTCCCAAGAAGAAAGCTATTGCCTTCAAGAGTTCTTCCACCTACTCCGACGAGGATGATGAAGAAGAAGATGATGAAGATCTTTCTCTTATTGTAAAGAACATTCTGAGAATGTACAACAAGGCAAAGTTCCAAAATAGAAGGAGATGGCAAGGTAAAGAAGAGAAGAAAATCATTTGCTTCAATTGCCGGAAGCCGGGTCATATTGTTGCGAAATGTCCGAAAAACAAAAGCAAACCGTCCACCTCCAAGAAGCCGTACAAAAAGAAAGCTTTAAAGGCTACTTGAGATTCAGAGAGTGAATCCGATGAAGAAGTCGACACCGCCAACATGTGCTTCATGGCAAATGAAAGCACAAGCAAGGTAACTCCCGTTACTCCCATTGATTGTGAACTATCTATAGATGAACTAGGAGAAGCTTTTGAAGAACTATCTCATAACTATGATTTTCTCAAAAAGAAATACTTGAAAATGAAAAGGAAAATGAATCACTCAACCACAAAGTTTTCATTCTTACAAAAGAAAAAGATGAATTGTTTTCTCTACTCTATCTTCTACACAAAAAGATTTTGATAACTATAAAATTTCTTGTAAAGGTAAATTTTCACAAATTGATGAAAATGAAATTTTCATGCTAAAGAGAAAATTGATTCATTAGGAGTTGTTTTGAAGAAATGTGAATTTGATAAAAAACGACTAGAGGCTATGTTTCCTAAGAGACATGTCCCAAAGAAATATTCTCATGCTATTCATGCTCATGTTCATAAATCACAACCTTTACATCATGCTAAGCACCCTAAACATGCCCACACTCCACACACTCATCATGCATTCATGTATGGTAAAGTTTTTTCATGCACATATTGTGGTCGTAAAGGTCATTTGGTTAAATTTTGCTATGATAGGATTAATGCATCGCATAATCATGTTTGGGTTCGGAATACTAACATTCAAGGACCCAAGAAAGTTTGCGCACCAAAGTCAACAAATTTATTAAATGATGTAGGTAAATTCCAAGGCCCAACGACGTAAAGGTTTGTGGTATCTTGATAGTGATTGCTCAAGGCACATGACTTGGGATATCAACAACTTTGCAACCCTATCAAGATACCATGAAGGTGGCACCGTCACCTTCGGAGATGACGCAAAAGGAAAAATCATTGGTATTGGTAATGTTAAACTTGGTACATCTCCTTTAATAGAAAATGTTGTTTTGGTTGATGGCCTCAAGTATAATCTCTTGAGTGTTAGTCAACTTTGTGATAAAGGTTTTAATGTTATTTTTGATGACCTAGCATGTAGTGTTATTGATAGACAATCCAATGCATGTATATTTTCCGGATTTCGTGAAAACAATGTATACATGATTGACATGTCTAATATGCTTTGCAATGCTACTTGTTTGAAAGCCCTCGATGATGACTCTTGGTTGTGGCATAGGAGATTAGGCCACATATCTTTTGACCATCTATCTAGGTTAAACAACAAAGAAATGGTGAAAGGTATTCCTTACTTGAACTTTGAAAAGGACCGCATTTGCGATGCGTGCCAACTTGGGAGACAAACCAAGTCCTCTTTCAAGTCAATCAAGGATATCATGACATCACGACCTTTGGAGTTGATCCATATGGATTTGTTTGGTCCTACTCAAACCAAAGTCTAAGTGGGAATCGTTTTGCTTTCGTTTTAGTTGATGATTTCTCGCGTTTTACTTGGGTTTTCTTTTTAGAACACAAAAATCAAGCCTTTTCATATTTTCAAGCCTTTAAGAAAAGAGTTGAAAAGGAAAAAGATTCTTCTATTTTAAAATAAGAAGTGATAGAGGTGGTGAATTCAATAACCAACCCTTTACCATTTTTTATGAAGAACATGGAATTAAGCATGAACTATCTTGTCCTAGAACTCCACAACAAAATGGAGTCGTTGGGAGGAAAATCGTACATTACAAGAGATTGCTAGGACAATGATAAATGAGTACGGTCTCCCTCATTATCTATGGGCCGAGGCCATTAACACATCTTGCTACATATCAAATAGAGTTTTCTTATGCAAAAATACTTCTAAAACATCTTTTGAGATTTATTTTTCTAGAAAGCCAAATGTTTCATACTTTAAAGTTTTTGGTTGTAAATGTTTTGTTTTGAATACTAAAGATAATTTAGGTAAATTTGATGCAAAGTCTTATGAAGTATTTTTGTTGGTTACTCTAATACTAGTAAAGCTTATAGAGTTTTCAATAAGTCATCCTTGACTATTGAAGAATCTATACATGTAAAGTTTGAGGAATCTAATGTATTTGTTGAGAATGTTGTAGAAATAGATTCCCTAAATGAAGACATGGAGAAAATTACTTTGAAGGACTCACCTACTCTTGAAGACATGCCAAAAGGTGATGAAGAAAATGAAGTTCAAGGAAATGAAGTTCAAGAAGTTGAAGTAGAGACTACTCAACCTCTTCCAAAAGATTGGAGATTCAATCCACATCATCTCAAGGATCTTATTATAGGTGAAGTATCAAAAGGGGTAACTACTCGTTCTAAACTTCATGATCTTTGTGGGCACTATGCATTTATTTCTCACTTTGAACCAAAGAACATCCTCGAAGCCGAGGGCGACTCATATTGGTTGCTAGCTATGCAAGATGAGCTCAATCAATTCGAGCGCAACCAAGTTTGGCATCTTGTTCCTAGGCCCCACGATAGACCAACAATTGGTACTAAGTGGATTTTTAAGAACAAGTTGGATGAGTCGGGAAATGTTGTTAGGAATAAAGCTAGGTTAGTAGCCCAAGGTTACACTCAAGTCGAAGGTATCGATTTTGAGGAAACCTTTGCACCCGTAGCACGGCTTGAAGCCATACGGATGACACTTGCATTTGCTTCTTATAAAGATTTTAAACTTTTTCAAATGGATGTAAAAAGTGCTTTCTTAAATGGATTTATTGAAGAGGAGGTGTATGTTGAACAACCCCCCGGGTTTGTTTATCCTACACATCCGGATTTTATTTTCAAACTTGACAAAGCTATTTTTGGTTTAAAATAAGCCCCTAGGGCTTTGTATGAAAGACTTTCTTCATTTCTTATTTCTAATGGTTTTAATAAAGAAAAAATAGATACTACTTTGTTTACAAAACATGTTGAAAATGATATACTTATAGTTCAAATATATGTTGATGATATCATATTTGGTTCTACTAATAAAAATCTTTGTAAAGCTTTTGAATCTTGCATGAAGGAGGAATTTTAGATGTCTATGATGGGCGAGCTTAACTACTTCCTTGGTCTCCAAATCAAGCAAAAGAAGGATGGGATCTTCATCAATCAAGCCAAGTATACGAAGGAACTTATCAAGAGATTTGGGCTTGAAGGGGCTAAGACAAGCAAAACTCCCATGGCTATCACCACAAAGCTTGACAAGGATGAACAAGGTGCAAGTGTAGACATTAAGCTTTATCGTAGCATGATTGGTAGCTTGTTGTATTTAACGGCTAGTAGGCCAGACATTATTTTTGTATATGTCTTTGTGCTCGATTTCAATCGTGTCCTAAAGAGTCCCATTTAATTTCGGTAAAACGCATTATTAGATACCTTAAAGGCACAATTGAAAAGGGTTTGTGGTATCCGAAGACCGGACAATTTTCCATGACGAGTTTTTTGGATGCCGACTATGCGGGTTGTAGAGTGGATAGGAAGAGTACAAGTGGAACATGTCAATTTCTCGGTAATTGTCTTGTTTCATGGTCTTCCAAGAAGCAAAATTCGGTAGCCCTCTCAACCGCCGAGGCGGAGTATGTTGCTGCGGGGGCTTGTTGTGCACAAGTCCTTTGGATGAAACATACTCTCCTTGACTATGATTTGCATTTTGACCATATTAAAATATTTTGTTATAATACAAGTACTATTCATATGACTAAAAATGCAAATCAAAAGACTAAGCACATTGACATTCGGTATCACTTTCTTAGAGATCATTATGAGAAAGGTGATATTGACATTGATTATGTTTCTACCGATTTTCAACTTGCCGATATTTTTACAAAACCACTAGACTATACTAGATTTTCTTTTATTTGTGGAGAATTGAATGTTTGTGTTATGGAACCTTAAAAATTTATTTGTGGAGAATTGAATATTTGTGTTTATTTTAATGACCCTTTTTTTGATATATGACAAAAAGGGGGAGAAAAAGTTCGTTTAGTTGTAAGTTTTTAAGTTTTGAGTTTGAGTTTTGAGGTTTTTTTTTTTAAGTTTTTAGTTTTGAGTTTTTGAGTTAAACTCTTATGACCTCTTTATGCCAAGTTCTTGTTTTTATTTATGCCAAGTTCTTGTTTTTACTATTTTTTCATGTATATAGCCATTCATATATATAGCATGCTTTGAGGGGAGCTTCCAAGCTCTTTTCCCATTTTTCCCATTTTATAAATAACTCATATGTTTTGTCATCATCAAAAAGGGGGAGATTGTTGGCCCAAGGTTACAATCACGCAGTTGTTGAGTTTTGATGATTACAAAACATATATAGTTATTTGTACTAATCATATTTTAGTATTTAAGTGTGTTTCAGGGTTCTAAGGATTCAAGAAGTGTTCTTCCCTAAAGGAAGGTTTTTTGACTCAAGATTGATTCATTTCGGGTTCAAGGAGTCAAGCTATTTCAACATCACATATGGAGAAGCCCATTTGAAGACCTTGTAGTCACCCAGAACCTTTGTAAGAATTAGTTTGTTAAAGAATGAGGTTATGATAAGTTGGCTCAAGAAAACACACACTCTTTCATTTTTCAAAATACGGTTTTTGTTTTGGTTAATTGATTTAGGTGCATGTCTTGTTTGATATACATGACTCAAAATATTTTATATTTTACATCTTATTTATATCATGTATACCAACCCTTATAGCATGCTACTTAATCATATAGCCTTACAAAATTATTTTAAAATTTTTTCAAAGTTTAAATTTTTCCTATAAAAAATCCTGTTTCAGGCCCAACGGTCGACCGGCCGGTCGACCGGATCCTTTTCAGGCCTGATTGGTCGACCGCACCAGTCGACCGGGCCTTGTGTCTTGGCGTGCACGTTTGTGCACGTCTGCCGGTCGACCGACTGACTGAATCGGGTTTTGTCGGTCGACCGGGCCAGTTGACTGACAGAACAAAGAGTTGTTTTCTGTTTGGCTTTCGGTCGACTGACAGGTCGACCGTGTCTAACGGCTAATTGCCAGTTGGGCTGCCGGTCGACCGGGCCGGTCGACTGACAGCCGCCAGCAGCCCCAACGGCTAGTTTTTTTGAGTTTTTTTTTCTTTGTTTGATTGGGATATTTGTGTCAGCTATTTCTGAAATTTTGGAGGCTAATTCCAGACCTATTTACCTAGCCTAAATGATGATTTGCTCATGGCAAATCCCTATAAATAGATGGCATTGGTCCCTGTTGGCCCAGAGGCCTTCCACTGTAGTTTTGATGATGATTAACTCATGTAGTTATGTTTACTAATAATCTTGTGATGTTTAGTTTCAGATCATTAACCAAGATATTAGTTGGTGATTGGTTCAACAAAGGAGTTTTGAAGCCTTTCACATGGTGTTTCTAGAGCCCGAGCATCAAGATCATACATAGCACTCGTTGGAGTCAAGCTCGGTGGATCACGGAGTTGTTTTGGATCGAGTCGACTTGAAGATGGAGATCATCAAGAAGACTTAGGTATCCTAGTTTAGTTTGTGTTTTAGATCCATATGTAAAGATTAGATAGTGTGATATGCTCAAGTTTACAATACACACACGTTTTATGTTTTGGATTCGTTTTTTTTTTTTGGTTTTGTTTAACCGATATTGGTTTTCATGAATAGATAGTATCAATACAAGTTTACTTTGTTTAAGTGTATATTAGATATATTCTATATACATGTAAGCTTAATTTCCTAGACAAACTTATTTTGATATGCCTATTCATGAGGTTTAGTGTTTTGTATTTTTAACAAACATTATTTTGGAATTAAAGACAAAACTATGATATGTATATGTTTCATGTATGTTGGACTTTTGTCCCATATGCAACATGCCTAAATGTGTTTAAGTATCATGTTTTTGTATTTGAATGAGTTTTAGGAAAATCAGAATTCCTATTGAAAAATTCATGTTTAGGAAAAATACAGGTTTTGGTTTTCGGAAATATTTGTAAGACACAAAAATGGTTCAAAATGTTTGATATTTGTATTGAAATTTTTATCACATGTTTGTATATCTATGTAAAATGATAAAACTATTTTTGTGGATTTTTAGAAGTTGTTATGGAATTTTTAGAATATTTAAAAACCCAGTTTTCTGACCCAGAACCCAGCCTGCCAGGCTCTGGCGGTCGACCGGGCCGGTCGACCGGACCCCAGAGTCGGTCGACTGGTCAGTCGACCGACGTGCACAGCCTTGGGCACGTTGGCCAGGCACAAGGGGCGGTCGACCGGGTCGGTCGACCGACCAGAGAGCTTTGCTCTCTTTTTTTGGGCGGTCGACCGGCTTCTTCCAACGGTCAAAAATATGACCGTTGGCGGTCGACCGGTCGGTCGATCGCCAGCCGCCAGGACTGACAAACAGTCCCAACAGCTAGTTTTTGATGGAGGGCTATTTAAGCCCCATTTCTTTGGGATTTTGGTAAGATTTTTCAGAGCAAAAATTCCCTATTCTCTGGTTTTCAAAGCAAGTTTTCAAAAGTGTTTAAAGAGCAAAAAGGTCCATCTTATTTGTTTTAAAGTGTTTTGTTTTATTTCAAAGAAAATAGGTTTTGGGAATTAGTTTCTTGATCTAAAAATCTATATCTATTTGGTATTTTCCCAAGAGATTTTCTTTGATCAAAAACACTTTGTTTTCCACACTTGAGCTATATCACTCTATCCTATTCTATAGGATCATTTATTTTGTGGGAAAAGGAAATTGGTTTGTGGTTGAGATATACCACTTGTTGTACCCTCCTTGATTTGTTGGTTGCTCCCTCTTTGGTAGAGGTTGAGGTTGTGGTTTACTCCCTCTTGGTGAGGTGGAGTTAGTTGGTACTTGTATCCCTCTTCGGTAGAGGTGGATTGTGCTTGTATCCCTTTCGGTGAGGTAGATTTGGTTGTATTGGTGGAGTTCGGTACTCCGGTCTTCGGTAGACCATTTGATTGCCTCGGTGGAGGTTGTATTGGTTGAGAGAGGAGTTCGGTACTCCCGTTGTATTTTTACAAAATCCTCGGTGAGGTTCCCTCGGTGGGAGTCCTAGGTGGACCAGTTAGTGGATTAGAAATCCTTCTCGGTGAAGGCGGGGATGTAGAGCTCGGTGCTCGAACCTCGAAACATATCTTGTTGTTTGCGTTTGATCCATTGACTCTTTACTCTCTCTCTCTCTCTCTCTCTCTTTACATTGTGTTGTGCATTGCATCATTCATATTGCCATATCATTTATATGCTTGTGTTGTGCCTTGCATTGATTCATATTGCTTATACCTATATGCTTGGTTGTGTTTGCTTGTGTGCCTCACTTGTGCCTAACCGCGAGAGCTTCATATAGAACCTCAACTCTTATTCAAAGGAATCAAGAGGAGTTAGTCCAGAGCCCTTCACGGGGAATTCGGCTACACTCGTTGGTTGCACTAAGTGTTGTTGCAAATTAGTTTTAATTTTCGCATTTAGTTTATTAGATTAGCCATACACCTATTTACCCCCCTCTAGGTGTACTTACAATTGGTATCAGAGCCTACGCTCCTGATATTTAGTTTAACCACCTAGGAGTATGATCTTGGTTTGCTAATCTTTCATTTGCATTTGCACATTATTTGTTTGCACACACTTATGGATTTCTTGTCACCTCCCATGTTTGATGTTTCCAACATTGACACATGAAAATTTAGAATGTCCATGTATTTGAAAACCCTAGGCTTGCATGTTTTCCTTGCCGCTACCATGAAATGCTATCTTGGTAACCGCAATCATATAGGGCCAATACACAAGCCCTTGAGGCTATTAGAAGCACGCTTAACAAAGATTATCTTATGCTTGTTTCTAACTTTGATTCCGCCTTTGCAGTGTGGAACAAGTTGACCACCTCCAAGCTTCAATTGCCAATTCAACCGGAGGATGAATCTAGTGGAGAATCCGAGCCACAATGCTTTATGGTCCAAGGGAATGACTCCCTTGAGGTATACTCGGAAACTCAATTAGATAGTGATGATGCTAGTTCTTCATGTGATGAAAATATTGATGCCAATGCCTTGAATGAAGAACTTTCTATTGTTTGTGAAAAACTTTTAGAAAAATATAATCTTTTAAAGAAGAAGAGTTTTGAACTAAAAGATAAAACAAGGATTTATGTCAAGACTTGATTTGTTTTTGCAAGAGAAGGAAGAGATATCAAGTGAACGTGACTCACTTAAATCTCAACTAGACCTTGCCCTAAAGGAAAATGAGATTTTGAAGAATAGAAATGATTGTAATGATGTTTTGAAGAAAAATAAAGTTTTAACTTCAAAACTTAATTTGTTGTAAAAGAAATGAATCCTTGAAAATAAAAATTGATTCTATTTCAAAGGACTTAGAAGTTTGTTTAAAGAAAAAAGAATCTTTGAAAAAAAATATGGATTCACATGTTTACCATGCTAGAATAGTTTCACCTAGTTCACATATTGCATGCTCCACTTCTTCTCTAATTGAAAAAGATATAAAGTTGCTTAAGAAGAATATGGATTGTTTGGGCTCCACTTTGAGCCATTGTGTTTCTAACCATACACGTTTGGAATCTTTGTTTCGAAAGAAACAAGTTCCATCTTTGCATGCACACTCTCCACGGCATACACATGCTACTCACAGTCACCACCATCACACCTTGTATGCTCATGTGTATACTTGTACACATTGTGGACGTAAGGGCCACCTTGCTAAATTTTGCTATGATCGTATAAATGATTCTAATTTAGCAACTAAATTTGTTTGGGTTAGAAAAGGTACTAACCCCCATGGACTCAAAAGAGTATGGGTACCAAAGACAACCCCTATTGTATTTGATGTAGGTGTGGGCTCTCGCATGACGTGAGAGTATTGGTACCTTGGAGTGGATGCGTTCCGAGCTTCATGTGGACTATTTGGATGCATCACTTTCAAGGGATGTTTGGTGGGAGGACCACCTTGGTTTAGAGAACTAGAGAGGTGCCTTCATCGGTTTGGTATCGATCTCTAACTCCTGTTTATTTACATGCTTTCATATCATTGTTTATAGCATGTTTTTGATGTTTATAGATTATTATGATTATGCCATGTGAATTAGATTAGTGATATACAGTTAGTTATTTGAGACACCCATATTTAATATGGATCTATATCTATGTGTTCTCACCTTGTTTTTAACTAATATGTATGTCCTAGATCTAATGCACATGCATATACATAATGATCATATGGATGTTTATGACCTTTGTTTTTGATGCTTCATGATTTGAATATATGTTTAAATGTTAGTTTTCATTAAGACTAGGATTTATACTTGTACATATAGTGGGCCACAAATAAATCTTTATATGTTTGAGTTTGAACGCTTATTTGTACCCATTAGATGTGCTAGTATAGTCTAGTTTTGATGATTCATGCATTTGAGTTGTATTCTCATTTTTAGACATGTTTTATGATCATGTGTTTTCACTTCATGTATATGTACATCTTGTCTAAACTATTGATTATACATATACATCCTTTGAGCCACGTGCCTTAATGCATATACATTTGTGGACTCGTTATGTTTTGGATATGTACGTATACTTTAGTTTATACTTGACATACATATGCCTTGAAGAAATCGAGTTTTGATGATTTTCATGTTTTAAGGAATATTGAGCTTGAATGTCTATTTTCATGATTATTTGTGTCACATAACACTTGTACACTCACCTTATTTAAATGTTTCTCATGATTATGTTTTCATGAGTATGTATGGGCTTTATGGATTTTGAGTGTTTTAGTGATCATGTGATTTACATGTTTTTCATGAAAAATATTTTGTTTTATTCCTTGCTTGAAGGATTTCATACTAGTTTAGAATTTTTTTCATTTAACTAGTTCGTATTCTTCGTTATTGTAGAGTTTTCAAACATACTATATTTTCAAATCTATTTTTGAAAACCCCTACCTTCCGTACGGGCGGTTGGATGGGAGTCCATGCCTTGTATGCTTTTATTGAAAATCATTTTAAATTTGAGCATGATTGGGTGGTAGGAAATATGAGATATACTCTTGATATTATTGTTGTTTCAATTGGTATCATTGGATTCTTTCAATTGGTATCAATATTGACATTTTTGTATACTTATATTTTTTGTGTATGTATGCTTTCACTTCATATTGTATCAATTTCGATTGGTATCTACTTTTTCATACATATATATGTCTATGCTAAAGCTTGAATTTTTAATGACCATCATGTTTCAATTGATTAGTTTTCAATTGATATTTTAAACACAAGCTTATGCATCTTTTTAGTTGGTATTTCATAAAGGGGGAGAAAATTTATATTTTTATCTTTCAATTGGTATTTTGTTTACCGTTGATTTCTACTCCCACACTTTATGTTGAAAATTGATTTTATTTTGATATCGTATGTTCTAAATGACAAATACTTACAATTGGTATCTTTTTGTATCAAGATGTTTATTTGAATACTTTAAATTGGTATCAAGATTTTATTTGTTTTCTCAAAATTGGTATCAATGCCTTATTTACTTTCAAGTGGTATATGTTAATTTCATTTGGTATCTAAATGTACTACTTTGACACATTTTTAATTGGTATCAAATTTATTTTAATGAGAAATTCGAAATGTTTTAATAAGAAATATGAAAAATGTTTTGATTTATATTGCCTATATGCAAGGGGAGCTTAATATCTCTTCTACATATAGATTCATGTTGAGTGTATCTTATATTGAGGAGCTTGACAACTCTTCTTTATGTGATACACGTGTGTAGGGGGAGCTTCACATCTCTTCTTATGCATTGCATATTTTGTGTTATGTGAATTAGGGCTTGTCATCCTTTCTTCATGTAATGCATATATGTAGGGAAGTTAACTTAGCGTCTTCCTCTTCATGAATGTATATCGCATATATCTATTTATTGATTTGTTTGTTTGACCCCTTAGTTAATTCTTTGTTTCGAACAAAAAGGGGGAGATGAATTTATTGATTTGCTTTTACTTTGACCCCTGTTGATGATTGACAAAAAGGGGAGAAGTATTTGGTATATATGCATGTTTTCAGGATTTATGTTTATGCATATATGTTTTGTTTTGCAAATAGGAGAAAAGAATTTGATGAGCTTTTATATGCTTGTTTGGCATGTTATATTTGCATACATGTTTATGAGCTTTCATTGCATATTTATTGTTTATTGCTATGCATGAGTTAAGGGGGAGCTTCTTTGAAGCTTAACTTTAATCCATGCATATATAACTCCATGAGTTTTGTCATCATCAAAAAGGGGAGATTGTTGGCCCAGAGGCCTTCCACTCTAGTTTTGATGTATTAACACATGTAGTTATGTTTACTAATAATCTTGTGATATTTAGTTTCAGATCATTAACCAAGATATTAGTTGGTGATTGCTTCAACAAAGGAGTTTTGAAGCCTTTCACATGGTGTTTCCAGAGCCCGAGCATCAAGATCATAGATAGCACTCGTTGGAGTCAAGCTCGGTGGATCACGGAGTTGTTTTGGATCGAGTTGACTTGAAGATGGAGATCGTCAAGAAAACTTAGGTATCCTAGTTTAGTTTGTGTTTTAGATCCACGTATAAAGATTAGATAGTGTGATATGCTCAAGTTCACAATACACACACGTTTTATGTTTTGGATTCGTTTTTGGTTTTTAGTTTAACTGATATTGGTTTTCATGAATAGATAGTATCAATACAAGTTTACTTTGTTTAAGTGTATATTAGATATATTCTATATACATGTAAGCTTAATTTCCTAGGCAACTTATTTTGATATGCCTATTCATGAGGTTTGGTGTTTTGTATTTTTTAACAAAACATTATTTTGGAATTAAAGACAAAAACTATGATATGTATATGTTTCATGTATATTGGACTTATGTCCATATGCAACATGCCTAAATGGGTTTAAGTATCATGTTTTTGTATTTGAATGAGTTTTAGGAAAAATCAGAATTCCTATTGAAAAATTCATGTTTAGGAAAAATACAGGTTTTGGTTTTCGGAAATATTTGTAAGACACAAAAATGGTTCAAAATGTTTGATATTTGTATTGAAATTTTTATCACATGTTTGTATATCTATGTAAAATGATAAAACTAATTTTGTAGATTTTTAGAAGTTGTTATGGAATTTTTAGAATATTTAAAAAACCCAGTTTTCTGACCCAGAACCCAGCCTGCCAGGCTCTGGCGGTCGACCGGGCTGGTCGACCGGACCCCAGAGTCGACTGACCGGTCGACCGACGTGCACAACCTTGTGTACGTTGGCCAGGCACAAGGGGCGGTCGACCGGCTCGGTCGACCGACCAGAGAGCTTTGCTCTCTGTTTTTGGGCGGTCGACCGGTAAAAAATATGACCGTTAGCGGTCGACCGGCCGGTCGACCGCCAGCGGCCAGGACTGACAAACAGTCCCAACGGCTAGTTTTTTGATGGAGGGCTATTTAAGCCCCATTTCTTTGGGATTTTGCTAAGATTTTTTAGAGCAAAAATTTTCCTATTCTCTGGTTTTCAAAGCAAGTTTTCAAAAGTGTTTAAAGAGCAAAAATCCATCTTATTTGTTTTAAAGTGTTTTGTTTTATTTCATAGAAAATAGGTTTTGGGAATTAGTTTCTTGATCTAAAAATCTATATCTATTTGGTATTTTCCCAAGAGATTTTCTTTGATCAAAAACACTTTATTTTTCCACACTTGAGCTATATCACTCTATCGTATTCTATAGGATCATTTATTTTGTGGGAAAAGGAAATTGGTTTGTTGTTGAGATATACCACTTGTTGTACCCTCCTTGATTTGTTGGTTGCTCCCTCTTTGGTAGAGGTTGAGGTTGTGGTTTACTCCCTCTTGGTGAGGTGGAGTTGGTTGGTATTTATATCCCTCTTCAGTAGAGGTGGATTGTGCTTGTATCCCTCTCGATGAGGTGGATTTGGTTGTATTGGTGGAGTTTGGTACTCCGGTCTACGGTAGACCATTTGATTGCCTCGGTGGAGGTTGTATTGGTTGAGAGAGGAGTTCGGTACTCCCGGTTGTATTTGTACAAAATCCTCGGTGGAGGTTCCCTCGGTGGGAGTCCTAGGTGGACAAGTTAGTGGATTAGAAATCCTTCTCGGTGAAGGCGGGGACGCAGAGCTCGGTGCTCGAACCTCGAAACATATCTTGTTGTTTGTGTTTGATCCATTGACTCTTTACTCTCTCTCTCTCTACATTGTGTTGTGCATTGCATCATTCATATTGCCATATCATTTATATGCTTGTGTTGTGCCTTGCATTGATTCATATTGCTTATACCTATATGCTTGGTTGTGTTTGCTTGTGTGCCTCACTTGTGCCTAACCGCGAGAGCTTCATATAGCGCCTCAACTCTTATTCAGAGGAATCAAGAGGAGTTAGTCCAGAGCACATCACGGAAAATTCGGCTACACTCGTTGGTTGCACTAAGTGTAGTTGCAAATTAATTTTAATTTTCACATTTAGTTCATTAGATTAGCCGTACACCTATTCACCCCCCTCTAGGTGTACTTACAGTCCCTTAATAAGATTAAGAAAAATTCCCTTTGTTTTCAAGTTTCAAAAGAAAGAAAAGTTTTCAAAGCTCTCAATTTTCTAAGTGCATTCTTGGTTACTATTTTTCAGTGGATTTCAAGCTCTTCTACTTTCTTTGCAACTGAATTTTTCTCACTACACTTCTTGAGCCAAAAATCTTTCCCATTCTATAAGGAGTTGTAAGAGAGAAGTGTGTGGTCCTTGTTGATCACTTTGTTACTTGTAGTTCTTTGTGTTGAGATCCCTCTTGTGTAGAGGTTGGATGGTGGGAGTTCGGTACTCTGGTCTTGTGTAGACCTCTTGTAATTTCCTCGTGGTTATAGTGAAAATCCTTCACGGTGGTGAAGGCGGGGATGTAGAGCGGTGGCTCGAACCTCGTAACAAATTCCTTGTGTTTGCGATTGGTTTCTTATTGCTTCTTATTGCTTTACAATTTTATCTTGTGATACTTCTTGCTTGCACTTCTTTATTACTCCCATTTCATTCATTTGCATTTTCGGGTCTTTACTCATCTCAACAAGAAAGCAATTACGCGCCTCAACTCATAATCTAGATGAATCAAAGAGGAGAAGTTCTAGAACCCTTCACAGGGAATTCGGCTTCAATTTCTTGTTTTGAGTGACCGTTTGCATCATACTTACATTCTTGTTTAAAAAGATCATTAAATTAGCATTAACACCTATTCACCCCCTCCTCTAGGTGTTTTTCATAAAGCATCTCTTGTATTTAAGATAAAACATTTACATCCAAAAATCTTGAAGTAAGAAACTTTTGGAATTCTGTTGTAAAACAATTCATAAGATGTTTTGTTTAAATAGGTCAAATAAGCACACGATTTAAAACATAACATGCAGTAGCAATAGCTTCAGCCCAAAATATTTTGGTAAATGACTGTCCATAAGTATAGTTCTAGCACATTCTTGCAAAGTCCTATTCTTTCTCTCCACAATACCATTTTGAGGAGATGCTTTAGGAAATGCAAAGTTATGTGTAATACCATACTTATCACAGAAATTTGCAAAAGATTCATTTTCAAATTCTCCTCCATGATCACTTCGAATAGTTACTATGTTTAGAGACTTTTGATTTTGAATTCTTTTACAAAAACTTGAAAACACATCAAAAGTAACATTTTTATTTTTTAGAAAAATTACCCATGAAAAATGTGAATAATCATCAACAATAACAAAAACATACCTACTTTTTGTTTAAAGAAGCAACTCGAGTAGGACCAAATAAATCCAAATGCAACAGTTCTAAAGGTCTATTGGTAAAAACTAAATCTTTAGATTTAAAAGATGATTTAACTTGTTTTCCTAATTGACAAGAATCACAAAATAATCCTTTTTTAAAGCTATTTTTGGAAGACCTTTAACTAAATCAAATTTAGAAATCTTAGAATTGTTTTCATATTCAAATGACCAAATCTTTTATGCCATAAAAAATAATCATTATTAGAAGCAAGTAAACATAAGTTATCATTTGATGATATACAGGTTATTGATAACTCATAAATATTATTGTTACGAAAACCTTTAAATAAAATATCTTTCATGTTAGTATCATATATAAGACATGCATCTTTTTCGAAAATAATTTTATAACCCTTATCACATAACTGACTAATACTTAATAGATTGTGTTTTAAAACTCTTACCAAAAGAACATTTTCAAAGGGGTTTTGAAATGTTACCAACTATGCCGGTACCAATAACCTTTCCTTTGTTATTGTCTCCAAATATTACTGTACCTCCCTTTTTGATTTGAACAGAAGACAGTAGTCGAATGTGTCCGGTCATGTGTTTGGAACACCCACTATCAAGTATCCACTTTTCTTTATAAGATACCTATAAGATAAAACAATTTGTATGGCACCCATCATGATAGGGTCCGAAAAAGATTAGCCTTTAAGAACCCAAATCCAATTGGAATTTGGTTTCCATTTGTTAGTATAAACATAATTATCAGAATTACACACATCATGTATATAAGATGCAATATAAGCATTTTTATCAACATTATTTAGATTTTTAGGAACCCATATATATTTGCATCTAATTCTTTTTGAAATAATATTTCTTTTCATAAAAGAATTATATGGATTATTATTATAAAGATGTGTAGATTCTACAAAATTAGTTTTTGAAAATCCAAGACCAATATGTGTAGATTTGTAAATCTTATCTTTTGAAAAACCAAGACCAAAATGATTATTTGACATCTTTTGATAAGATAATAAATCATTTAAATTCTCTTTTCCGTTATTAAATTTAATCACATTTTTCAAAAGATCTTCATACTTAATTTTGAAACTAGTCATTTCTTTATCTAAAATAGTCATTCTAGAATTTAAAGAAATAGTTTCCTTTTTAAGCAAAGAATTCTCTTTTAAGAAAATTTCATTATCCCTTTTTAAAGATGAAATAACTTTTTCAAAATCATCTTTTTGAGAATTTAAAGAAGATGTTTGAGAAACAAAAATTGCATTTTCATTGTTGAGTCTTTCATTTTCCTTTGTTAAAACTTTATTTTTAATCTTTTCATTTTTGAAATTATTAAAAAGTTCATTAAAGCTTCTAATAATTCATCATAATCTTGTACCTCATCTTCTTGGGCCATGAAGCAGATATTGGCAGTTTCAGTGGCTTCTTCTTCGTCAGAGGAAGATGAGTCGCTATCATTCCAAGTTGCTTGGAAGGCTTTCTTCTTCTTGTTGAACTTTTTGAAATTCTTGAAGTGTCCTTTTGATTTCATCAATGGGCAATCCTTCTTTATGTGACCTAGTTTGTTACACTTAAAACAAATAGGATTATCATTAGTATCTTTATTATTTTTAAACTTACCTTATTTTAAGAACCTTTTGAATTTTCTTGAAAGCATCGCCATCTCCTCTTCATTGACATCTGAATTGTCCATATCTGAGGTTGTATTGGATTGAAGTTGTTGTTGTTGTTGTTCGTCCTTCTTTCTATCTTCGAGTTGTACTTCATATGCCATTAGATTACAATAAGGTTTTCTAATGACATTGTTGAGAGATCATTCGCTTCTTCTATTGCAGTAGTCTTCTTCTCCCAATCTGGTGCGAACTTTTTCAACTTGGGTGTATTCCTTTCCAAGAGATGCTAAGGAATTGGTTATATCGGTGAATCTTGTAACCATTTCTGAGATGGTTTCATTCTCCTTCATTTTGAAAAGTTCAAACCTGTGGATAAGATAGAAATCTTAGATTCTTTAACCTAATTTGTGCCTTCATGTGTTACCTGAAGAGTGTGCCATATTTGATTTGCAGAAGTGGCTGTTGACACACGGTTGAATTCTTCTTTGGTTATGGCACAGAATAAAGCATTCATCGCTTTGGCATCAAGGTTCGCATTCTTCTTTTGATCATCACTCCAAGCGTTGTAGTTGGTTGTCAGTTTAGTGTACGGTGCTTCTACAATGTTCCAAAGTTCGTAGTTGAGCGATTGCAAGTAGATCTTCATTCTACACTTCCAATAGTTGTAGTTGGACCCGTCAAATAGCGGTGGACGTTGTGTAGAATGTCCTTCTTTGAATTGTGATGAAGGGAACTCCGTTGCCATCCTTACTCTGATACCAAATGTAGGATCTATATTCAAGCAACACAAACACTAGAGGGGGGTGAATAGTGTTTATAAGTTTTTAAATGAACTACTTGAAGGAAATAAAAATTCACAAGATAAAAACTCAGAAAAATGCAAACGCAAAGATAAGAAATTTATCCTGGTTCGGTCCTTGTGACCTACATCCAGTCCCCAAGCAATCCGCTTGAGATTTTTCTTTCCTGATTTTGATACACCCAAAAATAATACCGTGTACACCACTTGACAAAAAGCCCTTTGCCAAATGTGTACAACTCCTCTTACAACCAAGAGAAAAACACCTTGTACAGCTTCTCTTCTACACCAAGAAGACACCCTTGTACAATGCTCCTCTTTGAATGATTACAACTGATCCTATAAGCCTTGAATCTGAATGTGCTTGTGGACAAGATCTCTTATAGGTGAACTTTCAGAAATCTTCACAATAGAGTAGGAATTGGTGAAGAAACAGAAAGTGGAAACAGGTTTTCAGAAAAAAAAGAATTTTGAAGAGAGCTTTTAGGCTGAAAACTTGAGATTTGAATTGGTGAATTCATCCTAGGACAACATTCCTATTTATAGCTGAAATCTATAGTCAGTTAGGGAAGTTATCAATTCAAATTTAAAATTTAAAACGTTGGATAAAACACCAGAAATTACCCACTGCACAACAGTCAGAAACTGCTATTAGTCGACTAGGGTAGGAGGGTTAGTCGACTAGAAGAACAAAATTTACAAAGGTTAGTCGACTAATATATGGGGTAAGTTGACTATACTTAGGCTGATACGGATAACAAGTTTCTGGAAAACTATTTTTAGTAGACTATATAGACAAGGTTAGTCGACTATAGAAGGGGTTAGTTGACTATACTTTAGGGGAAGTCGACTAATTCTGATGCCAGACTATAAACAGAAAGTTGGGATATTTTTTAGAAGAACTTAGTCGACTGGGGATTTTCTCAAGTCGACTATAGGTTAGGTTAGTCGACTATACTTAGAGGTCAAGTCGACTATATAGGTATTTGTGTGTGTGTTCAAGGCTTTTAACAATTATTCTAAAAATACACAAATACCCAAAATCTTCAACTGAGGTTGAGTAATCATAACTCTGTATAAATGCTTGTCCATCATCAAAATCTTTCAACTTCAACTGAGGTTAATCATAACTCTGTATAAATGCTTGTCCATCATCAAAATCTTTCAATCTTGTAGGCTTCAACAGAGCATAGGCACATGGCACCGTATACTCCTCTGTAACTGTTAGTTTCCTGAAATTTCCCCCTACACAAAAAATAGAGAAGAAAAGTTTACCAATTTAGTAAAAACAGAAATAATGTTCCATCCCCGGCAATGATGCAAAAATTTGATTGAGGTGAAAGAAGTGCACAGAAAATATGAATTGAAAATCAAAAGATTATGAATCGTGCTCTAGCTTCCTCAATTCTCCTGCTGTAGCAAAGTGGTTAACGGGTAGTGATCCACAAGGAGGGACCTGATAAAAGCGTTTTGATTGCATTCCAATTTGGCATTATTACTATTACATTTGCACATTTATTCTTTATTATTCTTTATTTAACATTGCTATTTAACCCTCTTTTTGATTGAAGTATGTAGTTACTTAAATGAGAAGATAAGGATATAAGAAGCTTCTATTTTATCTTTAATCCTATCTAAATTTGGGTTTCAATTTAAATCAATTTGAAATAAAGAGAAGGAGAGGATAAATCATCATTTTTACAATTCATATTCATAATCAGAAGATATATTCTAGAAGATAGATGGGATAAAGTTGATCCTAATTGGGTATAAGGAGGATAATTCAAATTCAATGGACTTCAAAATCAATTCAAACTAGAATTCAGACTGAATATCTCTTAGTATTTTGATCATAACATTCGCTACGAATATTCAAATATGATGATTCAAGATGTTACAGAAAGACAACTTAAAGGGCGACAATTCGTATGTTGGTCACTATTTTCAATTCAGCAGTCTGATAAGTCATAATCAATAATTAACACGCCGACTTGTTGCAGATTAATTCAGAATTGAATTTCCATATTGAATTAGGATTGAGTTAAACCTCCTAACTTGTATCTTATTGTGATTGACTCTGAGGCCTATTTAAAGATTTGAAATCTCTCATAAACAAGCATCTCTATATCAGAGATCATAACTTATGATGTCTCTTTTGTCTCTTCTCTAAATTTCTATTGTAATTTTTAGTTTTAGTTTGAGAGAAAGATTTGAGAAGGAGGAGGCTCTTGTACTTTGATGGGAACAACTCATTAAACAATATTCTATTGTTCTTCTTTTCAAGTTTTTTTCATTGTTTAATTACTTTATTTTCATTCTTTCTTTATTTGGCTTTCTTTTATATGCTTTCTTAGTTTAGTTTAGATCATGAGTAGCTAGATCTTTTTTCTAATTGCTTGCTAATATATCACCACTATCACATCTAAGTTTAGTAATTAAACTCGATTGAATCATATGCATGCTTAAATCCTAGGATAATCTTGAAGGCACATGAGGATGGGAACTATATCAATCATTTGTTAGTACTTTTAAATTGTTTTCTTAATCTAGGCTTAATGAACATCATGATATTTTAAATGTTAAACCTTAATTAGTGTTATTTCAAATAGGGTTAAGATTTGCTAGTACATTCTATAGACTTTTCTTATCTTATGCTTGATGAATAATCTTGATATTTTAATGCTAAATCTTAGTTAATGTTAGTTCAATCATAGCCTCTTTCTATCTTATGTATCTTACTTGATGTTTGTGGTAGATTATCGTGCTAGATTTAAAGTGATTTAAAGTGAAGATTTTATTTATTAAATATTAGCATGTTATAGCGGTTGATTATTAGAAAGCAGTGACTTTTCAATTCTTTATATGCAAACACAATCATTTCATTCTATTTCTTTCTTTTCTAAGTTCTTAAACAGAGAAGAAATCAACGAAGTCAATAATACCAAAACGCTTTCATCGCATCTCTCTCTGAGGACCGACCCGCATAGCCCTTGCTATCGTGGATATATTACGAAAGATAGAGACACGCCTTCATCCAGATAACATCTTTCTAACTCTTAACTTTATCTCTATTTTTGTCACAATCAAATTTTGGCGCCGTTACCAGAGAGGAATGGTATACGTTATTTTCTAACTTAATTTTTCTCTATTGGTGTGTACAAAGATAGTTACAGGAAGTTGACATCTACAAAGGATCCAGAGAACCTCAGAGACACTGCCCTAGAAAGCAGAACACTAGAGGCTCCAAGAAAGCCGTGCAAACGCGGCAAAGAAGAGCAAACATGGCAATCCCATCGAGTTAGCATTTTTGGCTTCCTCCCGATAGTTGATTTAGAGTTCTCTTTCTTTTGCCGTATTTAAATTTTATTATAACTTATCTGGATATTGTTTCTAATAATAACAGTAACTTGTGATTGAAATTTAAAAATTGGATAGACTTTGATTTTACTGTAATTTATCTATGCATTCGTCTATTTTTATTTTAAATTTTCAATTACTATTGAAGAGTGCTGGAGATTGAGATAAGTCTTCATAGCATCTAGATTAGAAAATACTTGTGGTGATTTAATTTCTTTGAGTGATATTATTCTAATGTCTTTCAAACTTGCACTAAATTGACTTAAGGGCAAAACTCTTAAAAAGATAAGGTGGGAAAGTCATTACCCTCCCTTGGCCCCACAAATCATCTCTTCACTCACAACCTAAGCCTAAATTTAAATTTGAATAGACGTTGGCCTTAAGGACTTCTCAAACTCACTAGGAGATTGTCCCTAGAGGAAGTTGTTCGAATTTGACTCTTGTCAAATCAGTGACTAGGTAGCAGATTGAGAGGTGAAACTTCGACGGTTGGTGGTTTGGTATAATTAGGCCCGTCTTGGAAAGATACCTCCCACCAATCTTGCCACTTATCCCACTGATTTACTCGTGGTCCGATTCTGCAATATAACTCCCGCGGATAATCTAAAATTAGGAGTCATTTAGATCTAAGTCTACCTTTGAATAGGTTGTGTTGATTTTATTCATTTGATTGGTGATATTGTTTTTATTTATTTGCATACAAGTGTGGTCGAGAGACCCAATTACATCCAAGTTAAGGAGAAACGGTTCACCACACACACACACACAATCTGGTTATGGCCTATCCAAATTCATATGGTTATAAGTCATTCTATACGCCAAACCAACCTTTTCATTGACCAACTTCTTTCCCGAACTTTAACGATTACACAGAATCCACCTACTCATATTTTACATCTTGTCCACCCATTTGGTGCAAATTCTGCCAAAATCCATCTCATCTTTTGGAACAATGTCCTTTGATAGAGTTTCTGTTAGAACTAAGTCAAAATCAATTCCATATATTTCAAAGACCTACGAACGAACCTTATCCTTCAAATTTCAATTCAGTGGGTTGGAATTATTCTGACTCTGCATGAGACCAATCCTATACATACACTCAGTCCAATTGGTCCTACACTGAAGCAATACCTCCTTCTTAAGGACTTGATTATGAGCAAGAGAAAATGTGTAGTTGATTAGACAAACAAGAAGACAAACTAGAATTCCATAAGAGTAACTTGAAAAACTCTCTCAAGAGAATAGAAACTCTTCTAAATTAACCCATTTCAACCCAAACTCTTAATCAAGATCAGGAGACCCATCAACTTTCACAAGTTGAGGTGGAGGACACAACCAACATTTGAAGAAAATTTTAGAACAAATACACAAGTGATTGACAACCAGCATAATAAGCAAGCTAGTGAGTTAGTTAGTGGGCAAAAGGAAGATTCCTTTTCTACTCAACCTGTTCCTAGGCGAAAAATATCAATCTCAATCACATTCGTCTTGACGAAAGAAAAAAATTCAACAATGTTGAAAAACTTATTGAGGAAGTATTCATATTGGATGACTATCCTAGGTTTCTAGATAAAGTGATCAAAAATTATTTGGCTACACATAGATCCCGTAGGGTGCAAGTTGAATCATATTACAAGAATGACTATAATGATGATAAACCTATTGACAAAGTTATACATATGCATGAAGTGTGCAAATTTGATGATGATTCTCTATGTTTGGATGACTTGTTTAGAGTCGATTTGGTTACATATACACCCCCCCGAGGAGAAAGTTCAATCATGTTGTGAGGATGTATGCATAGTTGATGAGCCTCTATTTCTTGATGAATTGTTTAAGGATGAGTGCGATCATAGTGGAGCGAAGACACGTGTTGAGGATTTTAAGTCTAAAGTCCCTTTGAGAAAAGAAAATTTGATTTGAGTATCTTCACTTTCGATGAGCAAACCATTGATTAATCAAGAGAAAACATAAGTCAAAAAGATATGGTTACACATACACATCATATGGAACAATTTGAGGATAATGAGGACATTGAGTTCCAAGCGAAATTTGAAAATGAACTGCAAAAATTTTGTACCAAGATAAGTGCTAAATATTGTAAGGATCCCTATATGGATGATGAGCCTATATTGCTTGATGAATTTGACCATTTTAATATTCATATTGAGATATGTAACGATGATCAACTTGTGAGGAGTGAAAATAGGAAGACGATAAGGAGGAGGTTAAGAAAAATAAAAGTCAAATTGGAGAGGATGATAGATAAAATGATGAAAAGATTGACTTCTCCATTTTAATTACTGAATATGACACATTGGAATAATGGAAAATGAGCACAGGGGAAGGAACCACTACTTGAGGTAACATATTATCTTTCCTTTCTTCTTTTTCATGCATACAAGCATTCATTCATACATTAAGGACAATGCATGAGATAGGTGTGGGGGAGGATTTACTAACATACTAACATAGGTAGGTTTACTAACAAAATTTTTATCTTTAAAAAACTTTTTAAAAAGAAAATAATATTTTAATTTATTTTTATAAGTAATGAAGTTAATTTTAAGGAATAGAAAATTATAATTAGGATTTCTTAATGCTTGGTGAAAATAAAATTATTTGTTTGACTTTTAAGATTAGGAGAAAAAATTAAAAAAGTAATTTAGTCTTGATTTTTACCTTAAAGAAATATGCATTCTTTATATACTTGCACACTTAGTATTCAAAATAAAGACTCTTGTGTCTTAGATTGTGTGTGTGTGTGTGTGCGCGCGCGCAAATGAAAGCAGTGAAAATTACTGTCTAGCTGTGGGCTAACGGGTCGTGTCCACGAGGAGGAATGCGATAGAAGCTTTTCAGTGAATTGTTAAATAACAAAGAATGGTGTTGGTATTTTTCTTTTTTTTTTATATTGAAAATGAGAATTGAGAGAAGGGAAGTGATTTAAATAAAAATTTAAAACTTGGAAAAGGCTTTGGAGAAGATGATCTTTCAGAAAATGATTTGATATTGATTTGGCTGTGATTTAAATTATGAAAAGGATCTGGGCTCACTACTCTTCTACTCAACTACTTACTTATCTCAAGAACATTTGGTGCATATCTTTTATCATAGGTAAAAACCGTTAGTTTCTTTTAATGCTCAAGTAAAACAAATAAGATGGTTTTGATTTAAATCCTAAGGCCTTTCTTAACACATCATTAAAAGAGAATGTTAAACCATCAAGCGCGAAGAAGCAAGTATGGAATAAAAATAGTTTAAAAATATTTGTGCTTTGAAAGTCTAAGTTTAAAAGAAAGACATCCTCATGTGCTTTCAAGAACAAAGTTTAGCTCAGGCATTATTCAGATTCAAAAGAGTTGCTTTCATAAAAATCAATCAAGAGAAAGGAGGTAGAAGAGATTGATTACTGAGCCCAGAAGATGGTTTAGTTACTCATGATAAAAATAAAACAAGTAAGAGAATGAAAATAAAATATAGATATACCGAATTGAGTTGAGTTAAATAAGAAAGTTGAATCTCCTTTGATTGTCACTTCAAGGATGAATTACACACTCAGTTCCACTCTTCTCTCTTTGCTGTTCTAAACTGAAAAGTAAAGATGAGATACTGCTTCTCAGAACTATCTAACAATGCTCCTAAAACCCTAAAAATGAACAAGAATTCTAATCCTAGTCTTCGCTCAAGTTTACTTTGAAAAACGCAGTATTTATAGGCAAAAATCAAACGGGGGAGGGCGTACGAAGATAGGGGAGCAAATGCTCCCCCCCATTACAACCATGAAAATGCGGCTTTGGCCGCGTTTCCGCGGCCATGGTATGGCCAGGTGGCCACACCTGGTTGGTGGCGCTCCCTCGCTTGGTGATTCCCTTTTATCTCCAGCTCGTTTCCCATTTCAGCTCCAGAATTTGACGAAACGAACTTTGATCTTTGGCTTTAACCAATTTGATTTGGGAAGATTCATTTTAACTGGTTTTCAACCTCTCTGATTTGCCATGATCTGCCTTGATTTTCTAATTTCGAATTAATTCTGAATTAAATCAGAATTTGATGGGCTTTTGGGCTCGTGTCTCTTCCCTTTCCTTTAGCAATGGGCCAGCACTTTATAAAGAAAAAATAATACTTATTAATAGGATTTATTAGAAAACAAATATGATATTGTGGCAATATATATGCAATATATGTGACCAATCACACCTCCACACTTATCTTTTGCTCGCCCTCGAGCAAAACATCAAAACTAATCCTAATCAATTATTAGACCATTTTCACAGGTCACTCGATTGCATTGAGCATGTGCAACAAGCCGTTAAATATCTAGATTACCCCTAGAGGACGAGTTTTGTCTTGTGAGGGTTTTCAATGGATTGCACCCACAAAATCCATAAAGAAAGAGAAAAAAATGTTAGAATTTTCGAAAAGCATTTTGAAAAGTGAGAAAATATTTGAGGTATTGTCGTAAGAGTTCAAGTAATCTATAAGTTATAGGAAACTCGAACTTTTCATTCCTAAACTCAGTCTCTATGCAAAAACATGTCATCAATCAAAGTAAGGAGTTAAAGTATTTCTCATCTAGTTTATTACTTTATCCTAAGTCATATGCCCCTTCGTGACCGTGAAGTTTGACTAAGGGTTCTTTAACATTAACTTTTATGCCTTATTTATATTTATTTATTTATCTATTTTTTTGGTGGTATTTATCTCGCAATTCCTTAGGCTTTCTAATATGCCCATGTAATGAGCCTTTAGTCGGTGACACCCAAACCGTACAGCCATGGGGCACCAGGTGAGAAAACACCCCTAAGGACATGAATACTCGAGCAAACAAGGCCATAAAACTAAGAGTTTTTATTTATAAAATGTACCCCTTTTAGGCGTGAATACTTATGCTTCATGAGGCACAAATACCCAGCTTAATTAGAGGATATATATATATATATATACATACATACATACATACATACATACATACATACATACATACATATATATATATATATATATATATATATATATAATATATATATATATAAACTTATCTAATTGTCTTTTGCATAAATACCAAGGCTTGCTTAGGCCAAAGCACCTAGCTAATGAATAATTAGGTTTGTTTATTTTTTAAAGATATATATATAATATATATTTTTATATAAGGCATAAGAATCTTTGTTTTTTAACCCGAAGTGTGTAAGTGTATAAAGTGTGCATATTTCTTCAAGGTAAAGATCAAGAGTAATTTACTTTCACCAATTTTCTTCCTAACCCTAAAAATCAAACAAGCCATCTTATTTTGATCGAGTATAAGAAATCCTAATTATGATTTTCCTATTCCTTAAAATTAACTTAATTTCTTACAAAAAATATATCATAATATTGTTCTTTAATTTCAAAAAGTTTTTTGTATATATTTTCTCTTTTTTTAGTTATATTAGTCATGTTAGCCCTCCCCCACACTTATCTCATGCATTGTCCCAAATGTATGAAAGAAATGTATCGATGTATGAAATGGAATGTAAAAGAGGTGCATAAAATTATATATATATATATATATATATATATATATATATATATATTATATATATATATATATATATATATATATATAGTATACAAAAATTTGTACAACATCATGTTTCTCCTTCACCTAGATGTTTTTAAGTCTCATCCCTCTAGCTCTCTTCCCATCATTCCAATTGGTTCTCTTTATAGGGCATAGTGGGGAGGCCAATCTTTTTTCGTTTTAGTTCCTCCCCAGTCTCACTTATTTAAGCTTTTCTTCGTCATATTTCTACATCAATTATTCAAAAATTGATCACCATCACACTTCTCAGTTCAAACTTCCTCACTATGAATGCCTAGGAATTCTAACTCAGTTTCATACATCTCCTCAAAACTTAGGTCAACACTTTCCCCTAGAGATGTGTATTTAACCAAAATATCCCTAATCAGTTCATCCAAACACATGAGTTCTTCTTCAAAGAGGTTTTCAAAGAGTAGGTCAATTGGAGGTTCTTGAATTATATTCTCATGTGATATATCGTTGATTGGCTCATCAAAAGTGAAGGTATTCAAATTAATTTTTTTTAAAGTGGACTCTAAAATTAGGATCTCTAACATATGTCTTCTCATTAAGATAATCACATTCATTCTTAAATAATTCATCAAAAAAATGAGACTCATTCTCTATACCTTCACTTTCTTCATCACAATTGTTTTCAACAAAGTTTACCTCAAGCGTTTGGTCTCTTATCTTACGAGGTTGTTTTTCTAAGTTGAAGACATTGACTTCTCTAGTCATGTCCCCAAAGATTAACCTCATAGCCCATTCCTACAATTGATTAAAGCATTGGCAGTAGTAAGGAATGGGCACCCTAGGATAATAAGAGCTTGAGCCCTAAGATTGGACACAGGTTGTGTCTCAATAACTAAGAAATCAACTAGGTAGATAAACTCTCCGACCCGGATAAGGACATCATTAATTTTTTCCTTTGGAACTTTCACAGAACGGTCAGCCAGTTAGATTGTGACTCGAGTTGGACTAAGATCGCCCAACCCGAATTATTGAAAAACTGAGAATGGAAGCAGGTTGATGCTTGCCCCCAAGTCAAGAAGTGCGTGACTAATCTCAGCTTGTCCTATAGTGCAGGCAATGGTGGGACAACCTGGATCCTTGTACTTGATAGGAATCAGACCCGACAGCAGCTCACTAATGTTAGTGGCTAAGAAGACTTTCTTGGTACATTAGTCTTTCTTTTCTTGGTGCACATATCCTTAAGAAATTTTGCATAGGATGGGACTTGTTAGATGGCATAAAGAAGTGGCACATTTATCTTCACTTGGTTGAAGATCTCAATTATCTTATCCATGTGCGGATTTTGCTTGTTGTTCTTCAGCCTATTAGGAAATGGTATTGTAGGCTTGTACACCTGACTGGTTGACTTATCTGTTTTAGATTCGTCAGATTTGGAAGGATTGGGACTAGATGAGGTGGATGCTTGAGTGTGATTGTGCTGAATAGGATTGGATGGTGTTGACACTTGATTATCAAATTTCTTTCCGACCTCAATGTATGAACAACATTACATTGATTCAATGATTGATTCTCAGCCAAATGAGCTTGCTGAGAATTCCTAAAATTCATTATTGGCTGACTGGGCAAGGTACCCTTTTGCCTCTCATTCTGTAGATTGGCTAATTGGCTCATTTGACCCTCTAAGCTCTGTATTATTTGCATGAGAGAATCTTGGTTCTTCATGTATCTTTCCATATTTCTCTCAAAATCAGTCATTCTACTTTCATGTTGAGGATTCTGGAAGGAAGATGGTGGAGCTTGGTTAGGTAAGTTTTGTTGATAATTTGAAAAATTGTTGGGAGAATTGTGAGGGTAATTTGGAAAGTTGGGTTAATGATTGAAAGAATTATTGGAATAATGGAAATGGCTTGCATGGTTTCACCGTGGGTAGTCATTGTTATGCTGGCTCCATGAGAAATTTGGGTGATTTCTCCAGCCAGGATTATACATTGGTACGTAAGGATCATTGTTCGGCCTTGAAAAAGCCGCAGTCATCGGTTCTGGAAAGTGTTATTGAGCTTGAAACACAGGACATTCCTCAAACACATAATTCATGGCTTGACAGTAAGTACAACTCGGAGTTGAAAATTGGTTTGGGCTCACTTGATTGACTGAACTTGGTTCCTTAGTTTCTAAAGCTTCCAGTCTTCTCACTAGGTTAGCTACTTTATCCTCGTTAGCTATGGATGATTCAATTGAATGGAGACCTCCTTTTGAAGAGATGGAGTTTGAATTCCTAGAGTTTTCACTAGTTGGTTCCTATTGGATGGTTTTTTCAGCTAGATCCACATATAAATCCCATCCTTCATTCTCATCCTTCTGTAAGAATCCCCCTGGGCACATGGTTTCTAAGAGGGTCTTAGTAGCGTAGTCTAAACCGTCATAAAGAATTTGGCATTGTTGCCATTTCTCTATTCCATGATGAGGACACTGGACAAGAAGGTCTTTAAAGCGTTCAAAGTACCTCCAAAATGGTTCACTAGGTTCTTATTTGAACTGCATGATGTTCTTTCTAACGAGAGCGGTCTTATGAATTGGATAGAATTTCTTCAAGAAGACCTTGATGAAACCATCCAAGGATGTGATAGGGCCGATCACTAAGCTGTAGAGCCATTTCTTGGCTATGTCCTTAAAAGCAAATGGGATAAATCTCAACCTAATCGCATCATCTACAAGGTGTGGGATTTTCAACATTAAGCATACTTCCTCAAATTCTTTATTGAAGAAATAAACATCTTCAGACTCTAAACCATGAAACTTAGGGAGTGTGTTGATGAACTGTGGCTTAAGCTCAAAGTTATATTCACCAACCGATGAAAGTTGGATGTAAGATGGAAGTGAGGTTCTAATGGGATAGAACCTATCCTGCAAAGATGTCGGTTGAGCCATAACCGAATTTGGTCTTGGTTCAAATTTGGGTGGTGATGTGTTTCTAGTTAACTTAGATGAAGTGTGCTCGTTTCTCTCCCCTTTCCTTTAGCAATGGGCCTCCACTTTATAAATAAAAAATAATACTTATTAATAGGATTTATTAGATAATAAGCATGGTAATGTGACAATATATAAGCAATATATGTGACCAATCAATATGAAAAATAAACAAATCTAATTATTGACTGCTAGGTGCTTTGACCAAAGAAAGCCTTGGTATTTACGCCAAAGGTAATGAGGTAAGTTGAGGAAAAAAGAAAAGAAAATATTATAAACATAATATATGTATTAACACATCTAATTATCAATTAGTTAAGTTTTAGGACCTCAAGAAGCTTTGATACTTACACAAAAGAAAATTAGATGAGTTATACATATTAATAAAAAGTACTTAAAGGGTAACGAAGTGGTAATACTTCGAACTTCTTTAAAAAATGATAATAAAAATAATAATATATATATATTAATATAAGACATACGAGTTGTAGTTGAAGAATTCGAGTCAAAATACACGATCACAAAGGTGCATATGACTTAGTATAAAATAATAGACTGAGTGAGAAATTCAGTTTTAATCCTAACCTAGATAGATAATAAATACTTGCAAAGAGATTAAGTGTAGAAATGAATAATTAGGTGATCCTATGACTTGTAGATTAACTTGTTTTTTACAAACATGTTTCAAATATTTTCTCAATTTAAAAAATGAATTTTGAAAACACTAACACTTTATTTTTCTTTTTTATGGATTTTGTGGGTGTAATTAACTGGAAACCCTCACGAGACAAAACTCGTTCTCTAGGGGTAACCTAAAGATTTAACGGTTTGTTGCATGTGCTAAGTGTAACTGTGATTCCTATGAAAGTGAGTTAGATTAGATTAGTTTTTTAGCTTTGCTCGAGAACGATCAAAAGGTAGGTGTGGGGGTGTGATTGCATCTCAATTTTGCATCATTATCATCACATTTGCACATTTATACTTGATTGTTTTTTATTTAACATTTCTATTTAACCCTCTTTTTTGATTATGATGTGTAGTTACTTAAATGAGAAGATAAGGATATAAGAAGCTTCTAATTTATCCCTAATCCTAACTAATTTGGGTTCAATTTAAATTAATTTAAAATCAAGAGAAGGAAAGGATAAATCATCATCTTCACAATTTAAATTTAAAATCAAAAGATATATTCTAGAAGATGGATGGGATAAAGCTAATCTTAATTGGGGATAAAGAGGATAATTCAAATTAAATGGAGTTCAAAATCAATTCAAACTCAAATTCAGACTAAACACCTCTATGTATTTTGATCATAGCATTCGCTACAGATAATCACATCTGATGATTCAAGATGCTACAAAAAGATGACTTAAAGGGCTACAATTCATATGTTGATCACTATTTTCAATTCAGCAGTCCGGTGAGTCATATTTAGCAATCAACATGAAAACTTGCTGCAAACTAATTCAGAATTGGATTTTCATATTGAATTAGGATTAAGTTAAACCTTCTAATTTGTATCTTATTATGAATGGCTTTGAGGCTTATTTAAAGAGCTGAAATCTTTCATAATAATATATCTCCACATCAGAGATCATAACCTAGAATTTCTCTTTAGTCTCATTTCTAAATTTTTGTTATAATTTATAGTTTTAGTTTGAAAGAAAGATTTGTAAAGAAAGAGGAGGCTCTTGTACTTTGATGGTGACAGCTCAATAGATAAGGTCTATTGTTCTTCTTTTCAAGTTATCTTCATTATTTAATTACTTTCTTTACTTGCTTTCTTTATTTGAATTTCTTTTACATGCTTTCTTAGTTTAGTTTAGATCATGAGTAGCTAGGTTCTTTTTCTCATTACTTGCTAATATATCATCACCATCATATCTAAATTTAGTAATTAAACTCGATTGAATCATATGCATACTTAAACCCTAGGATAATCTTGAACGCATATGAGGATTGGAACTAGGTCAATTATTTGTTAGCACTTTTTAAATTATTTTTCTTAATATATACTTGATGAACATCTTGATATTTTAAATGTTAAACCTTAATTAGTGTTATTTCAAATAGGGTTAATGATCGGTCATATATATTGCATATATATTGTCACATTACCATGTTTATTATCTATAAATCCTATTAATAAGTCTTATTTTTTCTCTATAAAATACAGGCCATTGCTAAAGAAAAGGGAAGAAAAACAATCCCGAAAGCCAATCAAATTCTGATTTAATTCAGAATTAATTCGAAATCAGAAGATCAGGGCAGATCATGGCAGATCAGAGAGGTTGCGGATAATTTGGATTTATAAAAATCCAAATTGGTTAGCTTGAGAATCACCGAGGATCAGATCAGAATTAGAGTTAAACAGCAAATCCAGCTGGGCAAAAGGGAGTCAAATCCCGTGCCATAAAGATCTCTACCAGGATGTGGCCATTTGGCCACATCCTGGCCCCAGATCCGCGGCCCAAGCTGCGGATCTGCAGCTTGTTAGTGGACTCCTTTTCCTCTGGGTTTTGCCTATAAAAGGCAGGGTTTTGTACTGAAAAATTAGCGAAGACTAGGATTAAATTTCTTATTCATTTTTAGGGTTTTAGGAGCATTGTTAGATATCTTGGAGAAGTTGTATCTCCTCTTTATTTTTTTAGTTTAGACCAGCAAAGAGAGAAGAGTGGAATTGAGTGTGTAATTCGTCTTTAAAGTGACAATTAAAAGAGCTTCTACTTGCTTATTCAACTCAACTCGAATTTAGTATGTTTATGTTTGATTGTCAATCTCTTGTTTATTTTCATTTCATAATGAGTAGCAATATCATTTTCTGGGCTCACTAATTAATCTTTTCTACCTCCTCTCTCTCGATTGAATTTTATGAAAGAGCTCTCTTGAATCATAATCCTAAAGTTAAACTTTATTCTTGAAAGCTCATGATAATGCTCTTCTTTTAAAACTTGGACTTTCAAAGTACAAATATTTTCAAATCATTTTTATTCCATACTTGCTTCTTCGCGTTTGATGGTTTAACATTCTATTTTTAATGTTGTGTTAGGAAAGACCTCAAGATTTGATCCAAAATCATCTCATTTGTTTTACTTGAACACTAAAAAAAATTAAGCTTTTTGCCTATGATAAAAGTGATGCACTAAAAATGTTCTTTAGATAAGTAGTTAAGTAAAAAATTAGTGAGCCCAGATCTTTTTCTATAAAAAAAAACAACCAAACAATCTTCATCATTTTTAAAGATCACCTTTTCCAAAGCCTTCTCTAATTTTTAAGTTTTCTTTTAATCACTTTCTTTCTCTCCATTCTCTTTTCAACTTAAAAAAAAAATTCCATTCTTTGTTACTTAACAAAAGCACCAAAAAGTTTCTATTGCATTCCTCCTTGTGGGCACGACCCGTTAGCCCAAAGCTATATGGTAATCCTTTCACTTTCATTTCCTAATCAAATTTTGGCGCCGTTGTCAGGGAGGGAACGGTGTATTTATTTTTTAATAAGTTTGGTGTCTTGTTTCAGGGAAGTCAAGATTTAGATTTAGCACTCAAGCTTTGCAGGAGAAAACTTGCTATTCTGTGCCCCTACTCTCGTAAGTAGGAAACAAAATTGTAAGAAATTGCAGCGCAAGTTTGAAAATTTGTGGCCTACTAAATTTTTTTTTTTGCAGGACATACTGTTGGCCCAAAGGCTTTCCACTCTAGTTTTGATGATGACTAACTCATGTAGTTATGTGTACTAATAATCTTGTGTTTTAGTTTCAGATCATTAATCAAGATATTAGTTGGTGTTTAGCTTCAACAAGATGATTTGGAAGCTTGCACATGATGTTTCAAGAGCCTAAGCATCAAAGATGATATATTGCATTGCTCGGTGATTCAAAGGAGTTTTGGATCAAGCCGACTTGGAGATTGCGCTCTACAAGAAGACTTGGAGATTGCGCTCTACAAGAAGACTTAGGTATCCATAGTTTAGTTTGGGTTTAGATCTTAATTGTAAAGATTAGTATAGTATGATAAGCTCAAGTTCACAACACACATGTTTCACGTTTTGAATATTTTCGGTTTTTGGTTTAACCGATCTTGGTTTTCATGAATAGATTTTATATCAAAACAAGTTTACATGGTTTAGTGTATATATGATTTGTTCTATATATATGTATGCTTCTATTGCTTAAACAAACTTAGTTTGATATTCTATTTCATGTGTTTTATGTTTTGGTATTTTTATCAAAACATTATTTTGGACTTAATGACAAAAATTATGATATATATATATGTTTCTTGTATATTGAATTTCTATTCATATACAACATGCTTCAAAAGTGTTTAAATATCATAATTTTGTATTTGGAAGAGTTTTAGACAAAACGTATTTTCTATTTAAGATTCCAAGTTTTAGAAAATACGAGTTTTGTTTTTGGCAAAATTTCTTTGACACAAAAATAGTCAAATATGTTTGAAATTTGTGTTGGGATTTTTAACACAAGTTCATCTTTCAATATAATATGACAAAACTATTTTTGTGAAATTTTAGAGATTTTGTGGGATTTATTAAAATATTGTTTACTTGGTTTTCTGACCAGAACCGGTCGACCGGCTGTCTACCGACAGTCGACCGTGTCTGTGTCAGGCTGGTCCGGTCGACCGGACCAGTCGACCGGAGTCCTGGCAGAATGCACGTATCCGTGTGCATGTCTGTCGGTCGACCGGCTGTCTACCGACAGTCGACCGAAATATTATTTTGAGTCTCAGTCAGGCATCAGTCGACCGGAGCGGTCGACCGATAGCTTTGTTTTGCTCACTGTTTTTATCAGTCGACCGACCCGGTCGACCGATAGCCTGTAACGGTCGGATATTTTGTACTATCGGTCGACCGGGCCAGTCGACCGATCTAGCCGTTAAACTGTGAACGGGCAGATTTTTAAATGAGCTGTTATTTGTAATTTGAGTTTAAAAATCCGTTTAGGGTTTTATTTTGAATTAATCACCTCCTAAACTTCAGTAACTATTTCTTATCTCTTAACCTAGCCCTCTCCTATAAATAGGGGTGTTTGGGGAGAGATTCATTAACAAGAGAAAAAGGTTTTATTGATTGCTAGAAAAATTCAAAAGAGCTTTATTTTTTTCTTCAAAGTTTTTGGGCTTAAATCTTATATCTCTCTGGAGTTTATGCAGCAATCAAAATTGGTTTTTGGATTCAAAGTTAACAATCTTTTGTGTTTTGATTAGGGTTTTGAAAACCCAAGAAAAGGGATTTTGGGAAAGGCTTTCTATTTGAACTTCTCTATCTTAATTTGATTTATTTCCCAAAGATTTTCTTTGTGTTGCTGGTTTCAAATCCCTTGGTTTTCTCCACACTTGAGCTACAATCTACTATATTGTCTATAGGCTTTGTGTAAGAAAAAGGAGATTGTTTGTGGTTGTTGCTTTAAACCACCAAGTAGCAAGAATTTGTTTTGTGGTTGTTGTTGTATACCACTAAGTTGTAATCCTTTACTTTGTGTGGCTTTGTGCTTTTTGCCTCAAGAGGAGGTTGTGGTCCTTGTAACTTTCTTTGTGATAGTGAGAGTGTTAGAATCCATCTGGGGATGGCGGGGATGTAGAGCTGGGTGCTCGAACCTCGAGAACATACCTTGGTGTTTGCGTTTGATCGATTGGCTCTCTCTATCTCTATCTCTATTTACTTTGTGCCTTGCATTTACATTCCATATTGTTCATCATATTTGCTTGGCTTGGTTGTGTGTGCATCACTAGTGGATCACACTTGAGTGCTCATTGCATCTAGATTTTTAATTCCGCATTTAGTTCCATTGATTAGCATCATCACCTATTCACCCCCCCTCTAGGTGATTTCAATTGGTATCAGAGCTAGTGCTCCTGATATTTTGGTTTAACAACCTAGGAGTAAAAGATCTTGGTTTGCTAATCTTCATTTGCATTTCATTTGCACTCACATCTTAGATTGCATTCATGGCTAGCCCTCCTATGTTTGACCATTTTAGACTTGATGCATGGAAGGTAGACATGACTAGGCATTTAAAGAATCTAGGTCATCTAGTTTATCAAGCCATCACTATAGAAGACCACCCAAATACTAGTAAGCATAAGAAGGCCAATGCATTAGCCCTTAGGACACTTCAAGCATCTTTAAATGAACATCTTTTTCCTATATTTGCTAAATATGATTCGGCTTTTGCAGTTTGGAGTATTCTAACTTCTCCGGAGCTACCCGTGATCATCAACAAGATAAGGAAATCTAAAAGAGAAGCTTCCGAAGAGCTTGGCTTTATGGCATATGGGAATGACTCTCATGAGGTACATTCAAATTCCCCTCTTAATGAAAGCTCTAGTTCTTTTTGCAATGGTTGTTTTGAAGTTCAAAATTTGAATGTTGAACTTGCTTCTAAACTTGAAAGTTTTATGGAAAAACATAACTCTTTGAAAAAGAAACATTTTGATTTAAAAGGAGAATTAAAGGATTTATGTTCAACTTTTGAATCGGTTTTGCAAGAGAAGGAAGAGATTACTAGTGAACGTGACTCACTACAATCTCAACTAGACATTGCCTTAAAAGAGATTGAAGTTTTGAAAAATAAAAATGATCTTGATGATTGTGATGATATTGTTGAGCACAATGAGGTTTTGTCTTCTAGATTGGATCTTGTTTTCAAGGAAAATCTTACTTTGAAAAATAAAATTGATTCTATTTCAAAAGAATTGGATTTGGTTTTGATTAAAAATAAATCTTTGCAAAATGAGATTGATATGCATGTGTGCCATGATAGTATTGCTTCTTGTTCTAGCACACCTATTGCATGCTCCACTTTGTCTTCTAACATAGAAAATGATATAAATGTTTTGAAGAAAAGTGTTGATTGTTTAGGCTCCACTTTGAGCCATTGTGCCATGAATCACTCACGTTTGGAAACCTTGGTTCGCAAGAAACAAGTTCCAACCTTGCATGCACACTCTTCTATGCATACACATGCTTCTCATGATCACCATCATCATATGTATGCTCACGTGTACACATGTACACATTGTGGTCGAAAAGGCCACCTTGCTAGATTTTGTTATGATCGCATTTATCATGAAAATTTAGCAACTAATCTTGTGTGGGTTAGGAAAGATACTAACCCCCGTGGACCCACAAGAAAATGGGTACCAAGATCCACCACTTTGATGTTTGATGTAGGTGGAGGCTCTCGCATCACGTGAGAGTATTGGTGCCTTGAGGTGGATGCGTTCTTAGCCTAAAAGAAAATCATTTGGATGCTTCACACTCAAGGGAATTTGGTGGAAAGGACCACCATGTTTTGGAGAACTTGAAATGCACCTTCATTGGTTTTTGGTATCATTTCTAACTCCTAATTTTTATTTTTGCATGCTTTTCATTTCATCTTTTATAGCATGCTTAGAGTTTCATGATTAGTAAGATAATGACCATGTTTATTAGAACTATGCTTTACATGATTAGTTCTTGAGACACCCATGTTTAATATGGACCTATATCTTGTGTTCTCCTTTGTTTTAGCCATCATGTTAATCATAAGATCTAATGCACATGTTCTTATCATATTGATCATGTGGATTTGTGTGATTGTTTTTGATATTCCATGTTTTGGATGATTATTTTTCATGTTGATTCTTGACTCGTTTTTTGTGCTTCATATGTTGACTACATGCTTGAATAATTGTTTTCATTAAGACTAGAATTTATACTTGTGCAACTAATGAGCTACAAATAAACCTTTATATATGTTTGTACTTGAATGCTCATTTGTGTTTATTTGATGTACTAGTATAGTCTAGTTTTGATGATTCATGTATTCTAACTTGTATTGAATTATTTGAATGACCCATTTTGGATATGTTTTATGATCTTGAGTTTTGACTTCATGTATATGTCTATTTTGTCCAAACTATTAGCTATACATGTACATCCTTGAGCCACGTGCCTTCATGCATACTCTTTTGTGGACTCTTTAAGTTTGGGATATGTATGTATACTTTAGTTTGTACATGACATATATATGCCTTGAAGTTTAGATCATTTGTGATGATTTTCATGTTTGATGGTGATTTCAATTAATTGCATTTGACTTGTATTCACATATTTGGATGGATTTCATGTTTCTGTGTGATTTCCCATTTAAGATAAAGTTCTTGTTTCAAATAAGTGATTTTCAAATTTTCAATTGATGATTTTCATATTGAGCTTAACTGTCAATTTTCATGATAATATGATTTTCACAACACTTGTACACTCACCTTATTTGATGTTTTCTCATGATTTGATCTTCATGAGTCCCAATTGTGCCATATAGATTTTTGAGTGTTTGGTGATCTTGTGATTTCCATGTTTCATGAAAAATCCTTTTGTTTTATCTTGAAGGATTTCTACTAGTTTTCAAATTTTCATAAACTAGTTCATATTCTTCACTTTGGTAGTGATTTTCAAACATACTCTATTTTCAAATCTAATCTTGAAAACCCCTACCATTCATGGGCGGTTGGATGGGAGACCATGATCAAGTATGCTTCATCTTGAAAATCATTTAAAACTTATCTTGGATGGGTGGTAGTTGATATGAGCTATACACTTGACCTTATCTTTGTTATTTCAATTGGTATCATTGAGTTCTTTCAATTGGTATCAATATGACATTCTTTTGTATACTCATATATGTTTTGTTTTATGTATGTATGCTTACACTCCATATAGTATCAATTTCAATTGGTATCTATTTCCTACATACATATATAGATGATTTATTTGTGCCTATTATATTCTTATGTCTTAGAGCACAAATGTTGGCTATGATGAGCTTAAGTTTTTAAATTGGTATCCTTATACAAGCTTCTTCATAATTTTGAGTTTGCTAAAGCTTGAATTTTTAATGAATATCATGTTTCAATTGATTTAATTTTCAATTAGTATCTTATCTCAAGCCTATGCATATCTTCTTTTGGTATTTCATAAAGGGGGAGAAAACTCGTATTTTACATTTCAATTGGTATTTGGTTTACCATTGTGTTTGTTTCCCACTCCCTAACTTTATGATGGAAAATGATTTAAACATTGTAGTGTAATTGGTTTCATGAGCTTTTAATGAAAAATTTCTTCTTTTGGTATCAAGAGGTCACTTGTTTATTAAATTGGTATCAACTTTGGTTTATTGTTTATTGCTATCATGGTTACATTGCTTGTTTTCATGTTAACATAAAATGATTATTCTTGTTTCAATGCCTTGTATAATTTTGGTATTGATAATTTCAATTGGTATCTCAATGCACCTCATTGACCCATCTTTATTTGATATCATGCTTTGTTTTTGATTTTTACCCCTTGAAAGGGGAAGAGGAATTTGATTTCACTTTGTTTGGTTTACCCCTTTGTTGATGAGTGACAAAAAGGGGGAGAAGAATTTGTAGTTTATATGCATGGTAGTTTTATGCATGTATTTTGTGTTGTTACATTTTAATATGTGTTTCAATTTGGTATCTAGAGCATGTCTATATATTTGGTATCTAGAGCATGTCTATATGTTTGGTATCTAGAGCATGTTTTTATGTGTTTTATGCATGTTGATGCATACATATTTATGAACATTCATTATATATCTTTATGTTTATTGTTATGCATGAGTTAAGGGGGAGCTTCTTTGAAGCTTTACTTTAATCCATGCATATATAACTCCATGAGTTTTGTCATCATCAAAAAGGGGGAGATTGTTGGCCCAAAGGCTTTCCACTCTAGTTTTGATGATGACTAACTCATGTAGTTATGTGTACTAATAATCTTGTGTTTTAGTTTCAGATCATTAATCAAGATATTAGTTGGTGTTTAGCTTCAACAAGATGATTTGGAAGCTTGCACATGATGATTCAAGAGCCTAAGCATCAAAGATGATATATTGCATTGCTCGGTGATTCAAAGGAGTTTTGGATCAAGCCGACTTGGAGATTGCGCTCTACAAGAAGACTTGGAGATTGCGCTCTACAAGAAGACTTAGGTATCCATAGTTTAGTTTGGGTTTAGATCTTAATTGTAAAGATTAGTATAGTATGATAAGCTCAAGTTCACAACACACATGTTTCACGTTTTGAATATTTTCGGTTTTGGTTTAACCGATCTTGGTTTTCATGAATAGATTTTATATCAAAACAAGTTTACATGGTTTAGTGTATATATGATTTGTTCTATATACATGCATGCTTCTATTGCTTAAACAAACTTAGTTTGATATTCTATTTCATGTGTTTTATGTTTTGGTATTTTTATCAAAACATTATTTTGGACTTAATGACAAAAATTATGATATATATATATATGTTTCTTGTATATTGAATTTCTATTCATATACAACATGCTTCAAAAGTGTTTAAATATCATAATTTTGTATTTGGAAGAGTTTTAGACAAAACGTATTTTCTATTTAAGATTCCAAGTTTTAGAAAATACGAGTTTGTTTTTGGCAAAATTTCTTTGACACAAAAATAGTCAAATATGTTTGAAATTTGTGTTGGGATTTTTAACACAAGTTCATCTTTCAATATAATATGACAAAACTATTTTTGTGAAATTTTAGAGATTTTGTGGGATTTATTAAAATATTGTTTACTTGGTTTTCTGACCAGAACCGGTCGACCGGCTGTCTACCGACAGTCGACCGTGTCTGTGTCAGGCTGGTCCGGTCGACCGGACCAGTCGACCGGAGTCTTGGCAGAATGCACGTATCCGTGTGCATGTCTGTCGGTCGACCGGCTGTCTACCGACAGTCGACCGAAATATTATTTTGAGTCTCAGTCAGGCATCAGTCGACCGGAGCGGTCGACCGATAGCTTTGTTTTGCTCACTGTTTTTATCAGTCGACCGACCCGGTCGACCGATAGCCTGTAACGGTCGGATATTTTGTACTATCGGTCGACCGGGCCAGTCGACCGATCTAGCCGTTAAACTGTGAACGGGCAGATTTTTAAATGAGCTGTTATTTGTAATTTGAGTTTTAAAAATCCGTTTAAGGTTTTATTTTGAATTAATCACCTCCTAAACTTCAGTAACTATTTCTTATCTCTTAACCTAGCCCTCTCCTATAAATAGGGTGTTTGGGGAGAGATTCATTAACAAGAGAAAAGAGGTTTTATTGATTGCTAGAAAAATTCAAAAGAGCTTTATTTTTTTCTTCAAAGTTTTTGGGCTTAAATCTTATATCTCTCTGGAGTTTATGCAGCAATCAAAATTGGTTTTTGGATTCAAAGTTAACAATCTTTTGTGTTTTGATTAGGGTTTTGAAAAACCAAAGAAAAGGGATTTTGGGAAAGGCTTTCTATTTGAACTTCTCTATCTTAATTTGATTTATTTCCCAAAGATTTTCTTTGTGTTGCTGGTTTCAAATCCCTTGGTTTTCTCCACACTTGAGCTACAATCTACTATATTGTCTATAGGCTTTGTGTGAGAAAAAGGAGATTGTTTGTGGTTGTTGCTTTAAACCACCAAGTAGCAAGAATTTGTTTTGTGGTTGTTGTTGTATACCACTAAGTTGTAATCCTTTACTTTGTGTGGCTTTGTGCTTTTTGCCTCAAGAGGAGGTTGTGGTCCTTGTAACTTTCTTTGTGATAGTGAGAGTGTTAGAATCCATCTGGGGATGGCGGGGATGTAGAGCTGGGTGCTCGAACCTCGAGAACATACCTTGGTGTTTGCGTTTGATCGATTGGCTCTCTCTATCTCTATCTCTATTTACTTTGTGCCTTGCATTTACATTCCATATTGTTCATCATATTTGCTTGGCTTGGTTGTGTGTGCATCACTAGTGGATCACACTTGAGTGCTCATTGCATCTAGATTTTTAATTCCGCATTTAGTTCCATTGATTAGCATCATCACCTATTCACCCCCCCCTTTAGGTGATTTCACATACTGCTTTACAAAAATACAGTTTTTGTGTATTATTCTTGCTATATTTGATATACACACTCCCTGTTTTTAATCCAACAGTAATTTGAGTGATTGTTAATTGCCTAAAAAACGTTTAGACTTGCATTCTAGGCATTTGTCTAATTATGTTTCTTTTACAATTACTATTGAAAATAGCTGGAGACAAGGTACGTATGCATAGCTTATAGTTTAGGAAACAATCTTGGGTGATATTTGCTTTTGAAGGTTACTTTTCAATATCTTGCACACTCTGTATAATAAATTCTAAGGGCAAAACCCAAATCAAGATAAGGTGGGAAGTCATTATCCTTCCTTAGCCTACAAACCATCTCCAAGCACGCACAGCCTAAGCCTAAGTAAAATCTGATAGGCGTTGGCTTTAGGGACATCTCGAACTCACTAAGAGATTATTCTAAGGGGGAAGGTGTTAGAATTTGACTCCTGCCAAATCAGTATCTAGGAAGGGATTGAAGGGCGAAACCTCGAAGGCTGGTGGTTTTGCTTAGTTAGGCCCGTCGCTTTTGCACGGATACCTCCCACCAATCTTTCCCTGACCTGGCTGATTAGCTTGTGGTCAAAGTCTGCATTATACCTCCGTGGATAATCAACCAGTTAGGAGTTGTTTAGGTCAAGGTTATCTTAGACTAGGCTTGGTTGTTTTCTCTTCTTGACTGTTGGTGAACTTGTTTGTGATTGTGTTTGTATATGCAAGTGTGGTCAGGAGACCCTAATTCATCTAGGTTAATTAGAAACACATCACCACCTAAGTTTGAACCAAGACCAGATTCGGTTATGGCTCAGCCGATATCTTTACAGGATAGGTTCTATCCTATTAGAAAATCACTTTCATCCTGCATCCAACTTCCATCGGTTGGTGAACGCAACTTTGAGCTTAAGCCTCAGTTCATCAACACACTCTCTAAGTTCTATGACTTAGAGTCCGAAGATGCTTATTTCTTCATAAGAGAATTTGAGGAAGTATGCTTAATAATGAAAATCCCACACCTTGCAGATGATGCTATTAGGTTGAGATTTGTCCCATTTGCTCTTAAGAACATAGCCAAGAAATGGCTCTACAGCTTAGCGGCTGGCTCTATCACATCCTGGGATGGATTCATCAAGGTCTTCTTGAAGAAATTCTATCCAATTCATAAGACCGCTCATATTAGGAAAAACATCATGCAATTCATGCAAGAACCTAGTGAACCGTTTTGGAGGTACTTTGAACGCTTCAAAGACCTCCTTGTCCAATTTCCTCATCATGGAATAGAGAAATGGCGACAATGTCAAATTCTTTATGACGGTTTAGATTACTCAACCAAGACCCTTTTAGAAAGCATATGCCAAGGGGATTCTTGCAGAAGGATGAGCATGAAGGATGGGATTTATATCAGAATCTAGCTGAAAAGACCATCCCATGGGAACCTATTAGTGAAAGCTCTAGGAATTCAAACTCCATCTCTTCAAAAGGAGGTCTTCATTCAATTGAATCATCCATAGCTAACGAGGCTAAGTTAGCTAACTTAAGGAGAAGACTGGAAGCTTTAGAAACTAAGGAGCCAAGTCCAGTGAATCAAGTCAGCCCAAACTAATTTTCAACTCCGGGTTGTACTTACTGTCAGGCCATGAATCATATGTTTGAGGAGTGTCCTGTGTTTCAAGCTCAACAACACTTTCTAGAACCGATGAATGCGGCCTTTTCAAGGCCGAACAATGATCCTTACGCTCCAACGTACAATCCTGGCTGGAGAAATCACCCAAATTTCTCATAGAGCCAACACAACAATGACCACCCACGGTCGAACCAGGCAAGCTGATTGGGAAAGAGGATAGTGTGAAGTTGCACAAATATTCAATAAAACAGAGAAGGTTTAGAGTCAACCTTAGGTGCTTGATCACTCCACAATGTATTTAAAATTATTGATGTATCCTTTCCAAATCACCGTATAGCACAAGCTATACGGGTCGAATCCACAAGGAGAGCTCACGATGGAAGCTTTACGGTTTAATATGAAGATAAAAAACGAAGATTCTTCTTTGTTTTAAAAGAATGCAAAAGACATGGAAAAAGAAATGAAAGAATTGGTGGTTGGTGTGTACATGAAATGAAAACTATGAAATAAAATGAAAAGAATCGAAGACAAGATTTGCTTTGGAATTAATACTAAAAGAATGAAAACTTGTAGAAGACTTTTAAATGAGAAAGGCCATGACTAGCTAACATTACTAACTTGCTAACTTACTAATCTCCGTTAGGGTGATGCTTGCCTCATGTTGATTCATCGGCATATGTTTGTCTTGCGTGTTGGTCTAGTTACTTTCCCACCTGATTGACGGGTGATCTTCTTAGAATTGTCTTGTAGCCTCATTGATGTCATAGGCCTTCAAGATAGACTTTCAATGGTGGAATCAAAAGAGTTGCCACTCAAGGGATGCTAAGGAAGAAGATACAACATTCATTAATTGAAGTAAAGAAGTTGTATAACAAATAGCATATGGTTGGTGATCCATCTCCATGTTCCATCAAGGCACTTGTTCTAAGACAAGGCTCTAAATGAGGCACACATGAATCATATGGAGAATTACAATAAGAAATTGTCAAGCATGAAAGTAACCCATCATCTTCATCATGGATAAAATAGACTCAATAATTGCAAGATGAAGTAATTGCATTCACCCAAGAGTTAGAAGTTAAGCAAGATTAGTTGTTAGCTAGTCATGTAGAAGAATTTAGCTACTAGCCATTACAAGAAAAGAAAAGCAATTCATGAATAAGAGTGCAATTGAAGTAAAGCTTGAATGAAAGAATGCAAGTAAAGTACTAGAAAAATGCTCAAGTAGAGAAAGGAGATTGGATTAAACCTTGCTTCACAAGTTGTCACACCTTGATTTACACAAGCTTTCTCTCTCTCACAATCTCTCTTTTTGCAGAATTTCTAGGGAGGAAGAAGACTAAAAGAAACAAAACCAAGAGAAAAATCAAAATACAATATCTTTCTCTATTCTCTCCTCTCTCCTCTTGCGAAGGCCCTGGTGGTGTATTTATAGCCTCAGAGAGAAGTCTCTAGAACCCAGGTTGTTGGAGAAAATCCTGGGCTCAACAGCCTTGTAACTGCCGCAGATCTACGGCAGTTGCTGTGGATATGCGGCAGTTACAAGGCCGTTGAGGCCGAGATTTCTGTTGCGCGTATCTCGTAGGTTGTTAGCCACGTGGTCCTTCTGGAAGTTTGAATTGGCGCGTGGATTTCTCCAGATCCTGGCCTCAACTTTTGGGCTCTCTTTTGGGCTTTGATTTATTTTCCTTTAATTTTTGATAATTAAAGGGATTTTGGGCCTTTTCTCAATTAGAATATGGACCTGCAAAAATAGAGAGAAAAGGATTAACAATCACATTTTTATTTGCAATATGCATGGTATGGATGTGGTAAAATATGAAAAATGAATAACAATCACACCCCCATATCTAGCTTTTGCTCGTCCTCGAGCATAAAAGAAAGAAAAAGAAAATTCTAACTAGATTATTACACCACTTTCGTAGGTGACACGATTGCACTGAGCACGTGCAACAAGCCGTTAAACCTCTAGGTTACCCTAGAGGAGGAGTGTTGTCTCCTGAGGGTTTTCAGCGGATTGCACCCACAAAATCCGTAAAGAAAAATAAAAGGGTTAGTGAAAATTTTGATCCATGTTTTAAAGATTCTTACTTGAGTTATAGGTTTCAGGTTACCCTAAACTTGTCATTCCTCTTATAAGCGTCTATTTGGAGTTTTGTTTTCATCTTAGGTTAAGTATTTAGGGAAAAGATCAAAAACTGGATTTTGCATCACTCCTAGGATATATACATCTATAAATATGAAGGATCTTTCTTAGACTAAGTTCATTTATTTACTAATATATATAACATTTTTTTATATACAATATTTATTTATTTACATTTCCTTAGCATCCTTAGGCTTTCTAGTTTACCCTTGTAACGAGTCTCTTACCGATGACTCCCAAACCAGACGGTCTCAGGGCACCAGATGAGAAAACATCCCTAGGGTTCGATGACTCGAGTAAAAAAGGCCACGAAGGAATTTAAGGACTTAACCACCTTTAGGCGTGATTAGTAATGCTTCTTGAGGCACGAATAACCAGCTTAATTAGTGGCTAAGTAATTATTATTTATTTATATACATATTTTTTTATTTTTTTTCTATTTTTTATTATATATATATGTAAATAAAGTCACAAAGTCTTTGATTAATCCTTCAATATGTTTAATGTATATATCCTAAAGAAAGAATTAAAATCTAGTAATTTTTCCAATCCTTTATTACTTAACCTAAAAATCTAACAAAACTCCTCTTTTCGACTTATAATTAGAAATCTTAGTTTAGAGCTTCCTTAATCCCTAAAGTTAAGTTTGATTCTTTAAACATGGATCAAGAATTTCCCTTTTTTTTATAATTTTTTTTCTTTTTTTTTCTAAAAAAAGTAAAATCTAACAAGAAAATAGAAAATCTACAAAGAAAGGTAAAATCTAAAAGAAAATAAAAACCTAAAAAGAAAGTGAAAATCCTAAAAATAAAAAATAAAAAACCTAAAAAGAAAATGAAAAATCCTATAGGTTAGCATCTACCCCCCCATACCTATCTCATGCATTGTCCCCAATGTATGCAAGATAAAAATGATGCATGAAATAGGTAAAGGTTTTTTTTATTTTTTTTTATTTACAAAAAAGTGCAAAAAATTATTTACAAGGAATATATACAAGTGTGACCATTACCTAGGCTTTTCTTTGGTCGTTTTCCTCTGGCCCGTTTCCCATCGTTCCAGTGTGTTTGTTTGCGCGGGCTCAGTTGGGAAACGTATTGAATTATTTTCTTAGCCCTAGGTGTTTCCAGATACAATTGTTTGTTGTCATTCATGCTCATTCCACCACATTGTTCACTAAAAAATTCCTTGTCACCACTTTCACTCTGAATCTCATTACTTCCAATGTTAAGGAATTTCAGCTCCTCTCCATACAATTCTTCAAAATTCAGGTCAACATTTTCCTTAGGAAGTGTACAATCAGTTAACCTACCCCGAGTTGGCTCATCCAGACACATGAGCTCATCAGCGAAAAGGTCTTCAAAGGATATGTCAATTGGAGGTTCTTGAACTATATCCTCGTGGGATACAGTCACAGTTGGCTCAGTGAAAGTGAAAATATCCAAATCAACTTTCCCCTTTTGAAAGGGTACTCGGATAACAGGATTTTCCACTTCAAGAGAATCACAAACTTGTGACTCATCTTTCCCTATTTCCTCACAATTGTCTCTAATAAAGCTGACCTCAAATGTTTGATCTTTTGTTTTATGAGGCTGTGTGTGGAAGACATTCATTTCACGAGTCATGTCACCAAAAGTTACCCTCATTGATCCATTCCGGCAATTGATGATGGCATTTGCTGTAGCCAGGAATGGTCGTCCCAAAATGACAGAAGTTTGAGCCCTTTGATTGGAATTAGACACAGGTTGTGTCTCAAGGACTACAAAATCTACAGGGTATATGAACTCCCCAACTTTGACAAGGACATCGTGAATTCCCCCTTGGGTCTCTTGACAGAACGATCAGCCAATTGTATGGTCATTTGGGTTGGGAGAAGATCGCCTAACCCTAATTGTTGGTACACAGACAAAGGTAGAAGATTGATGCTGGCCCCTAAATCAAGTAGTGCCCTATTGATGGTAGTCTGTCCTATGATGCATGAAATGGTGGGGCTCCCTGGGTCTTTGTATTTAACAGGAGTTGGACCAGTGAGCAACTCGCTAATGGTTGATGCTAGGAAGACTTTCTTAGGGACTTGTGTTTTCCTCTTCTTGGTGCACATTTCCTTTAAGAATTTGGCATATGATGGCACTTGTTGTATGGCATCAAGAAGAAGGAGATTGATTTGGACCTTATTAAATATTTCTCTTATCTTCTCCATATGAGCATTTGTCTTGTTATTTGTAAGCCTATTCGGAAATGGTACAATAGGCTTATAAGGTTGCTCATCTACCTTTTCTTTACCCTTGGCTTTTGAAGTGGATGGCTCTATACTAGAAGATGGTTTGTCAGAAGCTGGTTGCATTGGGACAGTAGGTCTTGGATTTGGTACTGGATGGGATGATTGACTAGAAACCTTATTGTCTATCTATTTTCCAGATCTCAGGGTATGAATAGCATGACAATGACTTGAGCCCGTGTCTTCATGTTTGGGATTTGGCAATGGCTGGCTTGGTAACAGTCCTTTTTGTCTCTCATTTACTGAATTAGCCAATTGCCCAATTTGGACCTGAACTTTATTCATATCCTGTTGATAGTTCTTTGTAAAGGTTTCTAACATTTTCCTCAACTCCGATATTTCTGAATCATTCTGGGGTGGATGTTGATAATATGGAGACTGGAAATGTGTTTGGTAGTATTGTGGGTTCTGAAAAGATTGTGATTGTGGTGGACTTTGAGATGGATGAACATTCTGTGAATTATGATTGAAACTGGGTGGGTGAGACTGAGCATTGTAAGGATGTGGAAGTGGTGGCCTATGATGCTCAGGACCAGACTGACTCCACGAATAATTTGGATGGTTTTGCCATCTCGAATTGAATGTGTTGGAGTATGGATTGTGAGGGGGTCTGGTAAAAGCTGCATTCGTGTTCTCCTGATAAGACTGGGGCTGATACAAAGGACACTCCTCAAAAACATGGTTGAGATCATGACAGTAGGTACAACCCGGTGTAATCAGAGGTGATGGGTTGACCTGATTGACCATAGAATTTTCCCTTGACTCAAGCAGTTCTATCCTCTTTATCAATTGTGTGATCTTGGCTTCCGCAGCTATAGAGGATTCTATGGAGTGCATACCAGTTCTGGAAGTGGTGGAAGTGGGTCTATCAGGGCATGACTCCCACTGAATGGTTTTCTCAGCTAGGGCTTCAAAGAGATCCCACCCCTGATTCTCATCTTTCTTCAAAAATTCCCCTTGGAACATGGATTCAAGGAGTGTTTTCGTTTGGTAATCTAGACCGTCATAGATAATCTGGCACTGACGCCATTTCTCTATGCGGTGATGAGGACATAGGGCTAGAAGGTCTTTGAAACGCTCAAAGTATTTCCAGAACGGTTCGTGTGATTCCTGCTTGAATTGCATGATATTTTTTCGCATGAGGGCTGTTATGTGGATGGGATAGAATTTCTTAAGAAAGACTTTTACAAAATCATCCCAAGAAGATATGGAACTGACGGGAAGATTGTAAAGCCATTTCTTAGCTAAATCCTTAAGTGCAAACGGTATGAATCTTAACCTAACAGCATCCTCAGTCAGTTGGGAAATTCTCATCATTAAACATACTTCTTCAAACTCTCGAATGAAGAGGTACGCGTCCTCAGACTCTAGACCATGAAATCGGGGGAGTGTATTAATGAATTGCGGTTTCAGCTCGAAGTGATTTCCATTGGGTTCAGGGAGAAGAATGCATGATGGCAGGGAGGTGCGAATCTGATAGAATCGATCTTGAAGTGAAACGTTGTTTTCCATTGTGTTAAGTGGTTGTGTAAGTGCAAGTGTAGAAAGTCTAACAAGTCTCGCAGAATTTGGATCACGGAACCACTCTTGCATATATAGTCACAAACAACGTGCACCGATCACACCAGCGAAAAAAAATGAAAATAACAAACAATAAAAGAAAAATCAATCCAAGCTATCTAGGATTCCTGAACCTAGATGACTCCTAACTGATTAGATCGTCCACGGGAGGTTTAGTGTAGACTTTGACCACAAGCTAATCAGCCAGGTAAGGGCAAGGTTGTTGGGAGGTTTTTCCGTCAAAGACGTTCCTTAATTAAGTAACCACCAACCTTCGGGCTTTCGGCCCTCAATCCCTTTCCTAGACACTGATTTTGCTAAAGTCAATTTCCAACACTTTTCCCCCTTAGGATAATCTCCTAAGTGAGTCCGGATGTCCCTAGGGCCAACGTCTATCAAATTTTATTACAAGCTTGGGATTGTGAGTGCTTGGAAAATGATTTTCGGGTTAAGGAAAGGGTGATGAAATCCCCCACCTTATCTTATTTATGGGTGATGCCCTTAAAATCAGTTTGGTGCAAGTGTACAGTTATAAGCAGACAAGGTTCACTCAAAGCTATAAAAATCAAACAAGGAGTGAGTCCTAGTCAATATGCAATGCGCACGTACCTTGCATCCAGCACTCTTCAACAGTAAAAAAATGAATTGAAAAGACACGTGCCTAGAAATGCAAATGTCTAATCAATTTTTAACTTTGCAATTAATTTTTTACTGTTGATTATTAGCAGATATAAGGTGAAGCATACACGAATTTAAGTATTGCAGCAGCTGTATTTTTCAGAGCAAGCAACCCTGCAGAAATTAGGTCAGTAGTTAACTCCTCCTTGCCGCAAAGCTGCGGCTTTTGCCGTGGAATTGCGGCAATTCAGAGGACTTCTGGTTTCTGCTTTCAAGAGCAGAAGCCCAGAACCACTTATATGTTACTGCAATGCAAATTTTCCTATTTTCATCACCTGTAACCTGCAATAGAGAAGAAGATTCGTTTAGTTCTTCACTTGAAATCAAAAACCGTTGCTCTCCCCGCAACGGCGCTAAAAATTTTGATTGGAAAGAGGATAGTGTGAAGTTGCACAAATATTCAATAAAAGAGAGAAGGTTTATAGTCAACCTTAGGTGCTTGATCACTCCACAATGTATTTAAAATTATTGATGTATCCTTTCCAAATCACCGTAGTAGCACAAGCTATACGGGTCGAATCCAAGGAGAGCTCACGATGGAAGCTTTACGGTTTAATGTGAAGATAAAAAACGAAGATTTTTCTTTGTTTTAAAAGAATGCAAAAGACATGGAAAAAGAAATGAAAGATTGGTGGTTGGTGTGTACATGAAATGAAAACTATGAAATAAATGAAAGAATCGAAGACAAGATTTGCTTTGGAATTAATACTAAAAGAATGAAAACTTGTAGAAGACTTTTAAATGAGAAAGGCCATGACTAGCTAACATTACTAACTTGCTAACTTACTAATCTCCGTTAGAGTGATGCTTGCCTCATGTTGATTCATCGGCATATGTTTGTCTTGCGTGTTGGTCTAGTTACTTTCCCACCTGATTGACGGGTGATCTTCTTAGAATTGTCTTGTAGCCTCATTGATGTCATAGGCCTTCAAGATAGACTTTCAATGGTGGAATCAAAAGAGTTGCCACTCAAGGGATGCTAAGGAAGAAGATACAACATTCATTAATTGAAGTAAAGAAGTTGTACAACAAATAGCATATGGTTGGTGATCCATCTCCATGTTCCATCAAGGCACTTGTTCTAAGACAAGGCTCTAAATGAGGCACACATGAATCATATGGAGAATTACAATAAGAAATTGCCAAGCATGAAAGTAACCCATCATCTTCATCATGGATAAAATAGACTCAACAATTGCAAGATGAAGTAATTGCATTCACCCAAGAGTTAGAAGTTAAGCAAGATTAGTTGTTAGCTAGTCATGTAGAAGATTTAGCTACTAGCCATTACAAGAAAAGAAAAGCAATTCATGAATAAGAGTGCAATTGAAGTAAAGCTTGAATGAAAGAATGCAAGTAAAGTACTAGAAAAATGCTCAAGTAGAGAAAGGAGATTGGATTAAACCTTACTTCACAAGTTGTCACACCTTGATTTACACAAGCTTTCTCTCTCTCACAATCTCTCTTTTTGCAGAATTTCTAGGGAGGAAGAAGACTAAAAGAAACAAAACCAAGAGAAAAATCAAAATACAATATCTTTCTCTACTCTCTCCTCTCTCCTCTCTCCTCTTGCGAAGGCCCTAGTGGTGTATTTATAGCCTCAGAGAGAAGTCTCTAGAACCCAGGTTGTTGGAGAAAATTCCGGGCTCAACAGCCTTGTAACTGCCGCAGATCTGCGGCAGTTGCTGTGGATATGCGGCAGTTACAAGGCCGTTGAGGCCGAGATTTCTGTTGCGCGTATCTCGTAGGTTGTTAGCCACGTGGTCCTTCTAGAAGTTTGAATTGGCGCGTGGATTTCTCCAGATCCTGGCCTCAACTTTTGGGCTCTCTTTTGGGCTTTGATTTATTTTCCTTTAATTTTTTATAATTAAAGGGATTTTGGGCCTTTTCTCAATTAGAATATGGATCTGCAAAAATAGAGAGAAAAGGATTAAAAATCACATTTTTATTTGCAATATGCATGGTATGGATGTGGTAAAATATGCAAAAATGAATAAGAATCACAAGACACTTCCATCATCCCAATAATTCTTCCAATCATTAACCCAATTTTCCAAATTACCCTCATAATTCTCCCAACAAAATTTCAAATTATCAACAAAATTTTTCCAACCAAGCTCCACCGTCTTCCTTCCAGAATCCTTAACTTGAAAGGAGAATGACTGATTTTGAGAGAAATATGGAAAGGTACATGAAGAACCAAGATTCCCTCATGCAAACAATACAGAGGCTAGAGGGTCAAATGAGCCAGTTAGCCAATCCACAACATGAGAGGCAAAAGGGTACCTTACCCAGTCAACTAATTATGAATCCTAGGAATTGTCAACAAGCTCATTTGGTTAAGGATCAATCATTGAATCAATGTAATGCTATTCGTACATTGAGGTCGGGAAAGAAAGTTGATAACCAAGTGTCAACACCACCCAATCCCAGTCAGCATAATTACGCTCCAGCATCCACCTCATCTAGTCCCATCCTTCCAAATCTGAAACAGATAAGTCAACCAGTCATGTGTACAAGCCTATAGTACCATTTCCTAATAGGCCAAAGAACAAGTAGAATTCACACATGGATAAAATAATTGAGATCTTCAACCATGTAAAGATAAATGTGCTACTCTTTGATGCCATCCAGCAAGTCCCATCGTATGCAAAATTTCTTAAGGACATGTACATCAAGAAGAGAAAGACTAATGTACCCAAGAAAGTCTTCTTAGCCAATAACATTAGTGAGCTACTATCGGGTCCGATCCCTATCAAGTACAAGGATCCGGGTTGTCTCACCATTGCCTGCACTATAGGACAAATCGAGATTAGTCACGTGATTGGTCGCTAATGTTGCATATTTCGTATCATATTTCCATACTTATTCTAGAATAAAACTTTGCATTGTCTTAATTAATTGCTTAATTTATTTGCAAGCCCATTCTTTAAGGAGATGAAGAGAAATGAGCCCAAAGCCCCGAAAATTCTGAATTAAATCAGAATTAATTCGCACTCAGTAAATCAGGGCAAAATCAAGAGGTTGAAAACCGTTGAGAAGAATCCTCTCAGAATCGATCGGTTAAAGCCAAGAATCAAAGGCCATTTTGTCAGAATCCGGGACTCAAACTGAAAAACCAACTCCAGATAAAGTCAGAGAGCGAAACCAGGGCAATCCACCAACAGGGTGTGGCCACCTGGCCACACCCTGGCCGCGGAAATGCGGCCCAAGCCGCGTTTCCGCGGCAAGGTTGGAGAGTTAGGGGGAGCGTTTGCTCCCCCGATCTCCTCGGGATCCTGATGGTTAGGGTTTTGCCTATAAAAGGCCATTCTTTGTGCTTAAAATGGACGACCATGCAGAGATAGGATTTAGAATATTTTTCCATTTCTTAGTTTAGGTTTTTGTTTTCCTTTTTCATGTAATTTTAGTTTTCATTTATGTAAATAAGAGGAGATTAGACTTTCATCGAAGAACAAGAATGAAGCTTGAGCTGGAGTGACACCGGTGTAAGATTTATTTCTTTTCTTTGATTGTTATGAAATCGAATCGATGTTCTTTCTTTGTATGTACTTTCTTTTAGTCTTCTTCTTCTTCTTCTTCTTCTTTTCTACTTCACTTTTCTTTTTGGTACAATTGTCTTCCAAGTGAGTCTAAAAGCATCGAAAGAGCCTTGCCTTTGCGAGTGCCACCGATAGCTCATGACGATGGAATGGAGTATCTCTCTGTATCATTTCATTCTTGAAGTTGTCTTGATGATGTAATGTGGAAGAGACCAATACTCACATCTTATGGGCTATGCGCTGATTGCCTCCACTTCAAGGTAACATCGTAGCTAAAGATTCAAGGTAAGCTTTTGGTGAAAAGAAGGTGAGTAATTGTTTTTATTTCTTTTCTTTTATTTCTGTAAATTAAATCACCAATATTACCTCTTCCAAATCTTCCTTTTTCACTTCTTTGTAAATAATCATTTGTACATAGTCGCTTTCTAATTTTCTCCACTTTCTCATTCTACCGTTTTCTTCTAACTTTAACATAACTTTCTTTTCATTTTCATAACTTCAAAACAAAGAAGAACTTTCGTTTGGTTTTCATAAAGATTTCAATACAAAACGTAAACGCTTCTATCGCAAAACCCTCCTTGTGGATCACGACCCGCATAGTCACTTGCTATAGCGGTAAGAATTGAGCACTTGCACATCTTCATTCTAAATCTAAAATTCTGTATTTTTTGTGCAGGTTGTGCCTCAATCAAATTTTGGCGCCGTTGCCGGAGGTAATGTTTTTATTGAAATCTGATTTTTATTGAAAATTTTTAGAACTAAAATGAATTTTCTTCTCTGTTACAGGTTATAGGGCAAGCAAAGCAGGAATTAAAGTTGCAGTAACATATAAGTGGCCTTGGGCCTCTGCTCTAGAAAGCAGAGCCCAAGTGCCCTCTGCTTTGCCGCGGATCCGCGGCCAACGCCGCGAAAATGCGGCAAAAAGGAGTGGACTACTAACTGTCTTTTTGCAGGGCTGGTTGCTTTGCAGATTCTAGTTTTTCTGCAACTTTACTTTTTCTTATATGCCATCACATAAGCCTGCTAATAATCAACAGTAAAATGTTTGTTGAAAAGCTAAAAAAATTGATTAGATGTTTGCATTTTTAGGCACGTGTCTTTTCAATTCATTTATTTTTACTGTTGAAGAGTGCTAGAGCAAGGTATGTTCACATTGCATCTAGAATAGAATTCATCTCTTGGTTGACTTTTATTGCTTTGAGTGAATCTTATTTACATATCTTGTACACTTGCACAAATTGATTTTAAGGGCACAACCCATAACAAGATAAGGTAGGGATTTAATCACCCTTCCTTAGCCCAAAAATCAGATTCCAAGCACTCACTAACCCAAGCCTAACTAAAAATGAGTAGACGTTGGCCCTAGGACATCTCGGACTTAATTAGGAGATTATCCTAAGGGAGAAAGGTGTTGGAACTTGACTCCTGCCAAATCAGTGTCTAGGAAAGGGATTGAGGGCCGAAAGCCCGAAGGTTGGTGGTTATTTAATTAAGGAACGTCTTTGACGGAAAACCTCCCACCAACCTTACCCTGACCTGGCAGATTAGCTTGTGGTCAAAGTCTGCATTAGACCTCCCGTGGACAGTCTAATCAGTTAGGAGTCGTCTAGGTCATAGGTCTACCCTAACTTAGTTTAGAATTTTTCCTTTTTGTTCCCTTATTTGTTTGTTTTCTTTCTTTTGTTTGTATTCCATTTGTGTGATATGGCTTATAATAATAATTTTTTCAATTTCAATAATAATCCATATTACACACCGACTTCATTTTCGGATATTACCAACCCGGCATATCATAACTTTGACCAACCTAGTGTGCCGGATTGGTCTTATCCGAATCAATATACCCATACCCCCAATCTAATGACTATATTTTCCAGAATGATTTCAACTCTTCACAGAGTCAGTGGGATTCACCTCCCTCGAGCATAATTTTCAACCAACTTGTCCTCCTTCTCCACCTAGTCCATAATATTTTCAAGATTCATACTCAGATCCACCAGTCCAAATAGAAAACGATCAATTTTGGAATGAGTATGCGTGAGTCCAAACAAAATCTCAAAATCTAATGGACTCACAATTTCACACTACCACTTTCAAGACAATTCTTCATCTTTTCATCACAACAATGAACCTATCAACTATGAAATGATGCTAGAAGCCATGACTCAGGCTCAAAACGCCCGTAATCGTGACATAGATATGATGGTCCAATCCCTACGTTCCCACCGTTTGCCCATTTCTAATGTCACTAACCACTCTGTTAGAGACAACGAGTCAGGTTGTTTGGAAATCAAGGTTCCATTTCAGAACAATCATTTGAACTTGCCCAAACTCCAAATTTTGACAGTTTGGCAAGTTATCCTTTTCCTGAAATCGAACTTGAAAATGAATATGATCATGAACCTCAACTTAGTGATTCAGTTTTACTTCCTGATTCAATAATGACTCCGGTGTCCTCACCTGATTTCGATCTTCTTCCCGAGTTAACATTGGATCCTGTGCCAATTCATTATGAAATTGAATCACACCATTTTTGATGATCATATTGAACTTGACCAATTTTACACTCTTGAAAGTCTCATTGATAAATTGGCAAGTTCTCCATTTTTTGATATTGAACTCAATGAGATATGTGACCTAGATTCTCAAATCTGTGATCCAGTTCAACTTTCTGAACCAATATTGACTCCTGCTTTGTTACCAAACTTGAGTAATATTTTAGAGTCAGCTTTGATTCCTCCACCTATCATTCCTGAACTTGAATCACCCATATTAGGTCACATTCCAATGTTGGAAAATACATGTGGACTTGAGTTTCAACTTCTTGACTTGGACCCAATTCCTGAACTTATTTCGACTCCTGAACCTTATTTGACTTAAGTCACCTTCCTGAGTCGGTGTTAGTTCCCGTACTTCCTGAGTCCAAGTCAAACATTCTATCATTTCACACTCATTTTTTGGACGAGGTGGTTGACAAATTTGACTCCGAAATTTGTTATGGAATTTGGAATTAGATGGGGTTAAATACTTAATAAAGATCCTTCATGGATACACAACTCTAATGGGTTATATTAAAGAAATTTTCTGGTGGTTCCTCCGAACCCAACGAAAAGTCGATTGGGCCGCATTTCGTGGACCAATCAGACCACCACCGGAACCACCACCTTAAGGTAACATTTTCCTTCCCTTTCTTCTTTTTCATGCATCTAAGCATTAATTCATACATTGAGGACAATGCATGAGATAGGTGTGGGGGAGGGTTCTAACATAACTTAGGTTTTTTCTTTTTTTAAAAAAAATTAACATTTTCTTTGCTTTTAAAAACTTTATGAAAATAGAAACAATATTTTGACATATTTTTTGTAAGAAATTAAGCCAATTTTAAGGAATAGGAAAATCCAAATTAGGATTTCTTATACTTGGTCAAATAAGATTATTTGTTTGATTTTTAGGGTTAGGAAGATAATTTGTCAAAGTAATTTAGTCTTGATCTTTACCTTGATGAAATATGCACACTTCATACACTTACACACTTAGGTCCAAAAGAAAGATTCTTATGCCTTATAAAAAAAGAAAAAGAGAAAGATAAACAAATCTAATTATTGAATAGCTAGGTGCTTTGGCCTAGGCAAGCCTTAGTATTTATGCGAAAGATGATTAGATAAGTTTGAAAAGAAAAATATATTAAAAATCCTCTGATTAAGCTGGGTATTTGTGCCTAATAAAGCATAAGTATTCACGCCTAAAAGAGGTTCATATAATAAAATCCTTAGTTTTGTGGCCTTATTTGCTCGAGTCCTTAAGTCCTTGGGGTGTTTTTCTCACCCGTTGCCCTAAACCATTTGTTTGGGAGTCATCGATTAAAGGCTCGTTACATGGGCAGATTAGAAAGCCTAATAGAACTAAGGAATAATACACCAAAAAGAAAAAAAAACATATATATATAGAAATAAATAAGGCATAAGAGTTAGAGTTAATGAACCCTTAGTCAAAATTTTCACAGTCTCCACTTTCTCATTCTACCGTTTTCTTCTAACTTTAACATAACTTTCTTTTTCATTTTCATAACTTCAAAACAAAGAAGAACTTTCGTTTGGTTTTCATAAAGATTTCAATACAAAACGTAAACGCTTCTATCGCAAAACCCTCCTTGTGGATCACGACCCGCATAGCCACTTGCTATAGCGGTAAGAATTGAGCACTTGCACATCTTCATTCTAAATCTAAAATTCTGTATTTTTTGTGCAGTTTGTGCCTCAATCATCACGCTCTTCTTGACTTGGGGAGCGAGTATCAACCTGCTTCCATTTTCAGTTTATCAATAACTCAGGTTGGGCGATCTGAGTCCAACTCGAGTCACAATCCAACTGTGTTGACCGTTCTGTGAAATTTCCAAAGGGAGAAATTAATGATGTCCTTATCCGAGTCGGGGAGTTTATCTACCCTGTTGATTTCATAATTCTTGAGACACAACCTGTGTCCAATCCTAGGGCTCAAACTCCTGTTATCCTAAGGCGCCCATTCCTTACTAGTGCCAATGCTATTATTAATTGTAAGAATGGGTCTAGGAGATTAACCTTTGGGACATGACTAGAGAAGTTAATGTCTTCAACCTAGAAAAACAACCTCGTAAGATAAGAGACCAAACATTTGAGGTAAACTTTGTTGAAAATAATTGTGATGAAGAAAGTGAAGGTATAGAGAATGAGTCTCTATTTCTTAATGAATTATTTAGGAATGAATGTGATTATCTTGATGATAAAGCATATGTCAGAGATCCTAATTTTAGAGTCCCCTTTAAAAAAAAGGAAATTTGATTTGAATATCTTCACTTTCGCTGAGCCAACCAATAATTATCGCATGAGAATATAATTCAAGAACCACCAAATGACATACTCTTTGAAAAGCTCTTCGAAGAGAACTTATGTGTTTGGATAAACCAACTAGGGATATTTTTGGTTAATTACACATCTCCGGGGAAACTTTTGACCTAAGCTTTAAGGAGATATATGGGACTGAGTTAGAATTCCTAGGCATTCATAGTGAGGAAGTTCCAACTGAGAAGTGTGGTGGAGATCAATTTTTGAATAATGAATGTAAAAATATGACGAAGAAAAACCTAAAGAAGGTGAGACTGGAGAGGAAGAGAGCTAAATGATAAAAAAATTGGCCTCCCCACTATGCCCTATAAAGAGGACCCATTGGAATGATAGGAAGAGAGCTAGAGGGATGAGACCGAAAAAGATTTAGGTGTGGGAGAAACTTGATGTTGTACATATTTTTTTTTATAATATATGCATCTCTTTTACATTTCATTTCATGCATCTATACATTTCTTTCATACATTGGGGACAATGCATGAGATAAGTGTGGGGGAGGGCTCTAACATAACTAATATAACAAAAAAAAAGAGAAGAAAACAAAGAAAAATATATAGATATAAAAAAAATCTTTTTGTAAGGTAAGAACAATATTTGATAATTTTTTATAAGAAATTAAGTCAATTTGAAGGAATAGGAAATCATAATTAGGATTTCTTACATTTGGTCAAAATAAGATGACTGTTTGATTTTTAGGGTTAGGAAGAAAATTGCGAAAGTATTTAGTCTTGATCTTTACCTTAATGAAATATGCACACTTTATATACTTACACACTTAGGGTTCAAGAACAAAAGACTCTTATGCCTTATAAAGAAAAAAGAAAAAGGAAAAAAATATATATATATCTATGAAAAATAAACAAATCTAATTATTGATTAGCTAGGTTCTTTGGCCTAAGAAAGCCTTGGTATTTATGCAAAAGATAATTAGATAAGTTTAAAAAATATATGTATATAAATCCTCTGATTAAGCTGGGTATTTGTGCCTCATGAAGCATAAGTATTCACGCCTAGAAGGGGTACATTTTTAAAATAAAAATCCTTAGTTTCGTGGCCTGTTGTCTGCTCAAGTGTTTAAGTCCTTAGGGGTGTTTTCTCACCTGGTGCCCTAAGACTGTCCAGTTTGGGTGTCACCGACTAAAGGCTCGTTACATGGGCAAATTAGAAAGCCTAATGGAATTGAGGAATAAATACGGCCAAAAAATAAATCTAAATAAGGCATAGGAGTTAATGTTAAAGAACCCTTGGTCAAACTTCACGGTCACGAAGTTGCATATAACTCAGGTAAGTAATAGACTAGATGAAAAATACAATTTGACTCCTTACTTTAATTGATGACATGTTTTTGAATAGAGACTAAGTTTAGGAATGAAATGTTCGATATTCCTATAACTTATAAGTTACTTGAACTATTACAAATATACTTCAAATATTTTCTTTCTTTTCAAATGCTTTTCGAAAATACTAACATTTTTTCTCTTTCTTTATGGATTTTGTGGGTGGAATCCACTGAAAACCCTCATGAGACAAAACTCGTCCTCTAGGGGTAACCTAGAGGTTTAAACGGCTTATTGCACATGCTCAGTGCAATCGAGTGGCCTGCAAAAGTGGTCAAATAATTGATTAGGATTAGTTTTGATGTTTTGCTCGAGGGCGAGCAAAAGATAAGTGTGGGGTGTGATCGGTCACATATATTGCATATATATTATCACATTACCATGCTTATTATCTATAAATCCTATTAATAAAGTCTTATTTTTATCTATAAAGTACAGGCCCATTGCTAAAGAAAAGGAAAGAAAAACAAGCCCAAAAGCCCATCAAATTCTGATTTAATTCAGAAAATTCAGAATCAGAAGATCAGGCATATCATGGCAGATCAGAGAGGTTGAAAACTGATTAATTTGGTTTTATAAAAATCTAAATTGGTTAGCTTGAGAATCACCGAAGATTAGATCAGAATCAGAGTTAAACAACAAATCCAGCCGGGCAAAAGGGAGTCTAATCCCGCGCCATAAAGATCTCCACCAGGATATGGCCATTTGCCCTCATCCTGGCCGCAGATCCGCGACCCAAGCCGCGGGTCCACGGTTTTTTAGTGGAGATAAGGGGAGCGTTTGCTCCCCTTATCTCCTCACTCCTTTCCCTCTAGGTTTTTGCCTATAAAAGGCAGGGTTTTGTACTGAAAATTAGCGAAGAATAGGATTAAATTTCTTATTCATTTTTAGGATTTTAGAAGCATTGTTAGATAGCTTGGAAAAGTTGTATCTCTTCTTTATTTTTTTTAGTTTAGACCAACAAAGAGAGAAGAGTGGAATTGAGTATGTAATTCATCTTTGAAGTGACAATCAAAGAGCTTGTACTTGCTTATTCAACTCAACTCGAATTCGGTATGTTTATGTTTGATTGTCAATCTCTTCTTTGTTTTCATTTCATAATGAGTAGCTAAATCATTTTCTGGGCTCACTAATTAATCTTTTCTACCTCCTCTCTCTCGATTGAATTTTATGAAAGAACTTTCTTGAATCATAATGCCTAAAGTTAAACTTTATTCTTGAAAGCTCATGATGATGCTCTTCTTTTAAAACTTGGACTTTCAAAGCGCAAATAGTTTCAAATCGTTTTT